>JARQZJ010000142.1:645000-866068 GCA_030704895.1 Henosepilachna vigintioctopunctata | reverse complement strand
TGAGGACATAGTTTTGATATATCCTCCAATGCTGAGGCTCAACAGCTTCCAGGAGTGCTACGTTAGAATGAGGTCTGCTTTACGCATTTTTCAAGATACAAATTGTATTGATGATCATCGCCAATATTCAATAGCAATATCAGTATATGAAGAACAAGAAGATTAACAGCCTGTACAGTAGGTCCAAAAACACCGTGTATAAAAATTCATTTGAGGCATTACGTGATATATTATAGGGAGTCATTACAAAGTAGAGGTTACCACTAATTTCAGACGTTTTCAATTACCACTTGACGTCAGGTATGTCATTTACATCTATCAATTATTGATTTGTTACGAACTTTCGACGACATTTAATTGCTTCTAATCGTTTGAGGTGATGTAAATAGATATATTAGTATAGACGAGCTCACTGGTTGGTTACTACTTTTTTCAAATTTGACGTAGACGTAATAGTTTAATTGGTTGAAAGTTAAATTACTTGAGAAATCACTCAGACGTAATATACAAGGGATTATAGGTTTCTTTTTCGGAGTAAAATTTTCAATGTCTAGAAGACTTACATGTGCATTTTAACCTAGTCGAAATAGTTATGATTTTTAATGAAACTAATTGCCTATTTAAGTATGTAATGAAAATGCAACGTTGGTACATGGAAGATATATGAAAAAATTATTATTGGGACTCTAATGAACAAAATGATGTTTATCTGTATGTCTGTGTATGTGTACACGCTTATCTCAGTAAAAGCTAGTCTGATTCAGATGTGGTTTTCATTAGTATTTTGTGGTAAGCTTCGCTTAACTTTGAGTGTTTGTTTCATGTCAATCGATTCATGAATGAAAAAGTTATGTCAATTCAAAGTATTAGTAATCTTTGATGTAGAGAAAAGAAACGTCTTTGTTACAGATGGTAGGAGTTTGACGAATCATTCTTCCATAATGTATGGAAGATATCTAATGGAATCATTCTTCCATTCCTCCATAAATAATATGAACATGAATTAGAAAATAATATAAAATAGTAGATAAAGATACACTTTATCCTAGTGCACAAAATTTAAAAAAAAAATTCATTTAATGCACAAAAAATAACACATAAAAAGATGTGGTGAGCATATTCATATCAAATATCCGAATACTCGCTGAGAGAGTAGAAGTCAAATCTCAGAAGATATTTCTTGATGCTTATTTTCAATTTATGGAAAGAAAGCTCTTTGAAATGGAAAGGTAAGATATTGTATAAATTATAATCAATCTAGTTTTTTTTATTTACTTATACGATATTTAGTTGTTCGGATACTATTTGCGCCTCTTGTACTGTGATTATGTAGATCAGACTGTTTGATCAACGTATCTACATCCCTATTTATTTCTAAAAGAACGATACATATCTACAATGTAGGCAAGGACTTTATTTTATAAATAATGGTCTGCATGAATCCAAGTAACCAACGCCTGCCATTATTCGAATTGATTTTTTGATAAATAATTTTCTATCTAATTATAATTAATGGGTTTAATTGACTGTGGTTGTCATATTCATTTTGTTGAATTATTGTTAAATAAAGTTTACTTTATATATGTTTTTCTATATTCTATTTTCACTGTTATTTTTCTTATGATTATTATTTTTTTCTCTTTTTTTTGTATTAAGAGGTTGATATGAAAATCATGCACTTTGTCTCATCATCAGTCATACACATTGCGTTGTCAGGAAACCCTTCACAAGCAATACAAATATTATTCAAATCAGCCCCCCCATAAGAAATGCTGCTGTCATACTGAACCTATATAGACCGATAAACTATATGAAACTCTAATATAGTGCGGTGAAGTAACAAAAAATATTTATTTGCTGAAGAAAGTGCCCGGAGTCGTACATTAAGATGATGCAAGTGGAGCGATGAATCATCACTGACAGTAGTGACAGGCTGAGAGTGATAATCTTTTCTTCTACAGTTATTCCTGAATATTTAAAACGAAGACGTGCTATTCATACCAATTTCATAATTATAAAATTTTGTTCATTTCATTGCAATAATTGAAATCATTGATCAAGTGTAGCTGAAGGTATCACTCTATTCCTTGAGTGTGATCGTTGGGGGTTACGGAATTCGCAGGTCAGTTAGTAATGAATGAAAAAATTTGGCTCAGTTTCAAAAAGTCATATTAATTACTTCATAAATCAATTGCATCCGATTATTACCCTGTTTTCAAAAGCTAAATTTTTTTACCTTTTTTTCTGTTTGTTATCAGTTGTTTTAGCCACTTTTGATATGCGAAACTTGTTAATCATCATAAACTTATTCTTCCTTAGAGATATCTTCATCAGAATGCATGATGTTCTATATCAGTTACTCTTTTTGGAAATAATACAGCTAATAAGTAACTATGAGTAATTTCAGACAATCATAATTATTCTTTTCATTCATACATATATCTAACCGCATGAACTTTCTATTGAATTAAACAACTGTAATCTTCTTGTAACTAAAAATCCACTTTACATTTCATTGGTAAAACATGTATAATTATCTTTTATCCATAGAACCACGTTGTCATGAAGATATATGAACTACGTTTAGAAATTCACATCTGGAAAAAACCCCTTGAATTTGAAATTTTAATTGAAAATTCAAGTGAATTCTATAACACACTCAAATATGTTTCCTAATCTACGGAACTCGTGATAATGATTAAGTAGGCAAATATATTAAATTGTTGGTACGTTGAAGAATTGTGTGGAATCTAGTTAAAAGCTCTCAATTATTCAATACATGTTGGAATATTTCACGGAGTTTTCACATTTTCATATTGAGAAGTTCTCTTTCAAGCGAATTTTTTATCGATTCTCCGAAAATATGATCGAAATTTTTTCAACTCAACTAAAGCAAAATATTATAAATTGAATCCCCCAATACGGAGATTTCAAGCGGAAGTACAAATGTAGGGAATTTCATGTCCAGAGTAATCATCTTCAGGTTTGCACATCCCCTGCCAGGTTACATAGTTCTGATGAAAATCAGAAAGCTCGAAACACCTGTCAACAGCTCTCCACTCAATCAGGTTATATTGTTAACCATCTCCTTATGTACACATTCCCTCATTCTCAGCGTTAAATTAGACTTAATGGTTCAGATCCTATGTGTAAAATTTCATACAGTATAGAGTAAAGGCGAAATGAGATCAATTCTTTCAATCTGAAATATCCTGATAATGGATCCGAAACATAGGTCGGTTAATTTCTCATTGAAATCAAACTCATTGAGTTGTACTACCATTGTGAACAATGTCACATACATTCAGTTTGAATAGACCAATTTTTCAAAGATAATTGTACTGACTTCATTATCAATACATAGGAAAAAGATTCATGTCTTTCTGATTAATAACTGATAACTGTTCACATTCAGAAAAAATAATTCAGTTAAATTTCAACATTTTACTTTACCACCTTTCAATTAGTATATTCACCAGAATATTAATTGACTGAATCTCAATTTTTAAGAAATTTGTCTTTGGATTCGAATTGAACTAGTGTTAATTAATTGCTTTCGTCTGCTATTATATGTCTTATATCCTCAAGTTAACTACCATGTGAAGATTTTATAAATATACAACCTAAACACAGGTGAAATGTCTTCCGTTTGAAGACATAAAATCAGGAATTAGCACGAAAGTCGAAATGTTAGAAATAAATCCGTTGGATATTTAGAACTTATTGAAATTATCCTATTTAAATAACAGATTTGATCTTATAGTATCTTCGCACTTGGTGTTGATTTGTAAGGTAAAAACTTCTTGAAATTTCTTCTAGATTGGCTATGTTCAAACCAGTATTTCTCAAACATGTTCCTTTAGTTTATTCCTTCATTCCTTCATGCTGAAAGTTAATCAATTTTTCATTAGCAGCCAAAGGCCAAAAACTATCGATATAACACTCCACTCTGTTTGGAATCTCAATTAAAATCTAATTATCTAGTTTTGGACCTCATAAAGCCTCAAGTTTAATAATAAAGTAGGACTTCAAGATTATTTCAAGGTAGAAAAGGTTTTACAAAGTAGATTTCAAAGTATTTGAAGATCACTGACCATCGTGATCAGCTCTGCAATCTGCTTTTCCTTTTGTTCTTTATTGCATTCTGTGTCCCTTGAGTTTTGCATTGAACACACTAGAAACTCGAAGAATACAAAATAATTGGAAAACAACTTCTTTACGAAAGAAATGAACCTTGGCTTGTTGAAACTTTCAAACAAGAAGTAACAACTGATGTCAGTGTTATTGCCTTCTGAAGAATATATTTTCCCCTTGAGCTATTTAAACCCAACAGCTGATCTCAATACTACATTCCAAAAATAATGATACGAAGGCTGATAGTATTATATCAAAGTTGATGATTCTGGCAAAGAAAATACGATACTTCAGGAATTTATGAAGTGTTTGGCAACAATGCTTACGATTTCAAGCAATTCATTTTCAAAAAGCGCAGTCTTGCGAAGATTTTTTTCCTGATTGATGATCTACTTGGGTAGTCACATAATTTTTACATTGTAACTTTTCCGAATAACTCAATCATTCGAGTGTGTGACAAATAACACGAGAGCTCTAACGGTTCTGAATCAGCTCAGTCATAATAATCAAATTACATTTTCTGTTAGAGGAACTGTTAATGAAATGTGATGTCACCTTCACGTGAAATTACTGCTCATCTTTTCATTTTTATTCGTCCACTAATTCTACAATGTACGGTTTGTTAAAGGAGGTGAATACCAGAACCAATTCTAATTGGATGCGAGTTCACGACAAAATGTCTGCACTCACCTACGTCGTTTTCAGAAGTCGACAATATGGTTTTGTGAAATGTTGAAATTCATACGATTATTGACATATTTACTTGATGAATAGATAGTAGTTTATTTTTTAAAATTCAAAATAATACGAGAAGAGTTTCGAGATGTGGAAACAGCATATGATGATGCTTGTCAAAATTGCTGGTGAACATTCGGTGCTTGGTGTGTCTATGATCTCAAAGATGATTTCTATTGATTCCTATAGATGGAATTGTGAAGTATTCATTACTTGATGATTCTTCACTTCAGGAATTGAAGTAGTTGCCTCACCTGAATAGTCGTGGCACAATTGATGAGTTCCTTGTGGAACGAAACAGCTTGTATTGAGTTTCTATTGAGTATATATGTATATATATATATATATATATATATATATATATATATATATATATATATATATATATATATATATATATATATATAAAAAAATTGATTTATTGCCTGTTCAAGATATTTTATTTTGAATATTTTCAGCAATAACAGGATTCTTTTAATATGAAAAACTTTATTTTTGTTGACTTTTCGTTGTATTTTAATACAATAATATACATATATATATATATATATATATATATATATATATATATATATATATATAATATATATATATATTATTTGATTTATTGCCTAAAGATATTTTATTTTGAATATTTTCAAAATAATATATTCTTTATATATAAATTTATTTTTATTGATTTTCGTTGTATTTTAATACAATAATATACATATATATATATATATATATATATATATATATATATATATATATATATATATATATACAGGATGAGTCAATGTAGACGCGATGGTCTGTTTCTACGAAACGGTTAATTTTTAAAATAATATGACCACGTAGTCATGTGGGGATTTATCAAAGGTACATTCTAAAAATAATTTGATACATACAGGGCTGTTCCAAAAATGTGCGACATACCAAAGTTATGTTTTTTCTTATGGAACGGTCTGTATTTGACTACGTTTTTGGGTTTTACGTAAAAAATAAGATATACTTTCTTCAATATGTCATATACCTAACAATTATAGTTTTTGTGATATTCCTATCTTTCGGAAATTAGAGAATCCACAAAAATAGATAACCTCAATCCTTACAGTCGTTGCTATGGCAAGTAGCACCGATTTCTGTAATTCCTTATAGACATGTTCGCCGAGTCCTGGTTCCCTGAAATTTTTCAGAGGATGTTTCAGGATTATACCAGTAGATCCCAAAATAATTGGAACAGTCCTGACTACGTTCATGTGCTACTGTTTCTGCACTCGCAGTGCAAAATCTCGATATTTTGGGATTTTTTCGGCATTTGTTTGTCAACCAGGACCAGATCAGGCCTTTTGTGGGAACTGTTAGATCAGTGAAGTTAGTGCGGTCTCTGTTGACTCTAAACTGGTCAATCTCCAAAATTAGCTACGGAACCACCTTTTCCTTCTGCAGAAGATGTAATTTTAATGCGAGTTCTTGAAGCACAGAATTTACTACGGCGTGTCTGTGTCTCTTTTTGTTCTGCGTTGCTGCGAATATTTGATATCCCCCTGTTATATGTTTGATTGTCTCTGATGTTTGGCATTCTTATCGGTGCCTATGGTCCCTCACTCTTGCGTCTTTAACGATGTGTTTTTGGTAACTACGGTTTGGTACAACTTGGTCTTGAATAGCTAGAAATCTGCCTCAGTTTCGGAAAACATTCTGCCTGAAACCAACCAGTATTTTGACGCCTCTTTGTCCTCATTATAATCATCATTGTTGAAAAGACTTGACCTACTCGTAGTTTCACAGAACTATATATTGTTGCTTGACAAGTTTTGGAACTGAATACCTATTCTTAAGCCTAACATTCTTTTATTCAACTTGCTATAAAAGTAAGCCGTTTTGGAAATTTACTTGTTACGAGAACGTCCATCCAATAGAGAAATGACGGAAAATAGCCGTGCTATGCAAAATATTCAGAACATGCAGAAAATGAAGCATTCAAATCACAATATCATATGAACCGCCATCAAATTTTCAAAGAATTCCTTGGCTATTTAATTATTTTTTCAGTCAAGCTAAATGATTGACAATGAAAGGCTATTCATTTTTCATTTTCACTCAAAATATTATATTCTATTGTGATACGAAAACATAAATACGAAATAAAAAATTTTCAGAATATTCTTCAAATAAATTCAATTTCTAATGAAATGTCATTCGTACTAAACTGTTGGTTTCCTCGCATTCAAATTCAACAATAAAACAATCTTTATACCTTACCGATTCGCCGAACAGTTGAAAACAAAAACGAAAACCTCAATATTATCAAAATTTATGAATTCAGCAAGAAACTAATTATCACGGAAAAATATAAGCAATCTGGAAGATAAATTACCATTTCACAAAACTGCTAAATTATCTTCTTGATATTTTATTGTTTCCTTTCACATAGCTCCATGTGGCAAAAACATTTGTCAAAATAGTATTGTAAGAAAATAATCTCTGAAAAAATCATTGTGTTTATCGCTACCAAAAATATATTGTTTTGTTCGCCGTAAATCTCACACATTGATGAAGATTTCAAAATGGTACAGACCTTGAAGAAATGAGCGTCTTCCAATATAATTAATCTGTCTTAATGACATGTTTATGGTATGGATGTTTTGATGTTTATGAAGTGTTTGTTCGATAATAATTGATTATTACCTGATATTCCAGAATAATTATCGAAAACTTTTCCATAGACTCTCCCTCATTATTTAAGGTTGAAAAACTGTATTCTATTTTGAATTTGAGTGTATTACATTAACGATTCATAGAAGGAAAACTTTATAATGACTTTTATTGAACAAATAATAATAATAATAGAATATTATTAGTACTCCATTACCAAATTCATACATATATGGTGTTTCTAACATTTTTGAGCATACTTTATTCAAATTTCATTGGTATAACTTCACAAACTCAGAGTACTAAGAGGTGAGATACAGAAGGAACTGATTAACCCAACCGCAGTAAAACAAAAAAAAACTATTTCTCAACAATTTTCTGTGTAATAAAGAAAAGAAAACAAAAAATGAATTAAAATAAATAAGGCAGATATGGTGGTTCAATGTAGAATACATATCAAACACATGCTCAAATTAAAAAAAATTAAAAACCACACAAAAAAAGATAAACTACCTAAAAAACAAACACAATTATTTTCCTTCAGAAGAAATTGTTTACATTTCTCCTTGAATGCTTTCGCTTTGTAACTGAAGAATTAATTCGGGATACTATTCATTGAATTAACAATTGTATAAAAGAAAGAATGTTTAAATAAGTTCTATAAAAACGAGCAATAACCAACGTATGTCTGAACCTTACAGAGAGACAATGGATGTCTAAACCAAATCTGATTTTACGGTATAAATAAGATGGCTTTTTAGTTATCAAGATTTCATGATACGAACACAACATATGTAACTTTGTTTTTTTTTAATATTCAATAGTATTGGCGTTTACTTGATGTAAATCCATTATAATTGAATATAAACTTAAATTCAAACTCTTGAACCTATGATTCACACTTTATTGACTACATAGCATGACCCGTTTCGTCGTTACAAACGACTTCTTCAGATGCTTACAGATTAATACAGAATAATTATTCTGTAAGCATTTGAAGAAGTCGTTTGTAACGACGAAACGCGTCATGCTATGTAGTCAATAAAGTGTAAATCATAAGTTCAAGTGTTTGAATTTAAGTTTATATTCAATTATAATGGATTTACATCAAGTAAACGTCAATTCAATCAAATATTTAAAAGGAGGTCATAACAGCTTTTTGGCACGATGGTACTTCAAGCTATTAATTAAAAGTACTATCAACATGCAGAATATATGGTTTTCAACAACATGTCTGAAGGAAGAAGTGTTCCCCAAATACATCAAATTAAGGACAGATAACACCAGCAGTTCTGCAAGTAGAGGGGCCATACAAGGAATGAAGAAGTCGTTTGTAACGACGAAAAGCGTCATGCTAGGTAGTCAATAAAGTGTAAATCATAAGTTCAAGTGTTTGAATTTAAGTTTATATTCAAACATACGTAACTTTCTACGTTTCTCCATATTCAGCCACCCATTTCTAACTCAAGTGTGTGAGTTTCAAACGCTTCAACCTGTATATCAATCTAACCCAATAATTTTGAATTTTTTATGTTGTAGTTGCATTGTACTAAGTTAAATATAAATTACAAAAGAAAGTTTCGTTTTCACCGTTCCTAATGCGCAAAAGATGGCTATTCAACTGAATCAAACGAATACTAAATTGATACTTTATGAAAATCTATCAATAAACAGAAAGAAAAACAAAATACTGAATTACTAACTACAACACTGACCTACATTCATATATAAATATCATAACAGATCACCTTTACCACTAAATGTCCTTTATTAAAAAAAAAAAAAAAAAATGTGTAGGTTATCAACGTAAGTTTCTTCTTTTACTTAACTTTATATCTCTCATCTTATTCCTTAGCATAAAAAATGAACAAATAGTGTTTCGAATAATTTTCGATAATGGGTGAAAACCCGAAACATAGTGTGATGAATAATTTTCGTGGAATTGATGTTGAAATATTCCAATTAGTCAAAAATTTTCAACGATTACATGAGAAGTTATTTCTGTTTTTATAAATTTCGTAAATGTAAATTATAAATTTTGAAAATGATTCAATCAATTTTTGTTTCCCACATTTTGTATCGAACGAAATTTTTCACAATAATTGCAAACGATCGATATCAAACCTGTCTTCTCTGTTAAATTATGTACTCAATATTTTACAAATTTTTTATATTTCAACATATTCTCATGCATATTTTTCAACTTGTCATAATACGTACCAATAAGTTATTGTTCATTATTAATCTTATAATTTGTTCTCACCTAAAGGTAACAGGATCTCTTTTATCAAAATATCTTCATTGTGAAGCGTAGTAAACACAATATACATAACAGTGTTACTTTTATATCGAACAAAAAAGTCCAATTAAAGTACAATAAATGCCATGAGATAAAACGAAATAGAATTTAATTAACATTAAGAAACTTTATCGACCATTCCCAAGGTGGATGCAACCTTCGAATCAACAAACAATTCTCAAGATTTAAATTCATGAAAAAATTTTGAAACCTGAGATTACGAAGTGAAAAATTGCATTGAAATATTAATATATTCATTTTTTAAATTCTAGGTGAATTATCATTTTTTCAAACATTATACAAATTTATCATCATACTGGTCCTTGAATACCGAAAATGTTGTAGAAATAATCCAAAAAATTACTCAAGATATATAATAATCGTTTTTCATATCAATAACAGTTCCAAACTGGAAAAATATCAAAAAGAATACATTACCTTCATACTTATTCATAAGATTTTTGAATTCTATATGTTTTTACAACGATATCCAGCAAAAATCGACTATTCAAAATAGATATTTTCATTGTTATATTCCGATTATTAGGCTTTGTATAAAATTGTTCTAAATTAAATTAAACTCTTCACTAAATGTTTCACGATTATATTTAACAACATGAATTTGTCAACATGTTGTGTTGAAATGGATGCATGGAAGTATTATGTATAATACTATCTGTATGTGATTGATGGTTTATGGAAAATTTTGCAATTGTGCAACAAAAATAAAAAATCAGGTGTATATAAAATTAACTGTGGTAGTTGTGATAAGTTTTATATTGGTAGAACGTTTAGAAGTTTTCAAATAAGAATTTCTGAACATAAACGTAGCTTTGATAATCAGAAGACAGATTCACATTATGCAAATCATTTGATTAATGAAAATCATATATTCAATTCCGATTCTGAAATTTTGAATACCGCAAACAAGGGAATGAAGCTTAATTTGTTTGAATCACTTCAAATTAATAAATACAAATATTCTGGCAACCTTTTGAACAGCCAAATCGATCATACCCCAAGCCCCTTTCTCAGTCTTTTCAAAATTACTTAGTTTACTATATAGTAGTTCAGTATGAATTGACCCCTTCTACCTGTTATCTACCTGTTTTCTCTGTATTCATAATTTAAGTTTATATATTGTATGTATTCGAAAAATTGACATTAGTCTGCACGTAGCATATGAAAAAGGTGAATCTCATCGAAACGTACGTCATGCAGTATTCTTTTTAATATATGTGTAAATCAGTTTAACAATTGTTTTATTATGTTTATCAATTTACATCAAGTATAGGCCTCATCAATTATTATTTTAATTCAGTTTCGATCCGTTATCGCCTCGTCCCTTTCAACCCGGAAAACCAGCCGTATATTTATGAATGGCCAACTTCCTCCACGGTTTGGAGCGCCACTGAAAGATACCCTAAGTTCAACGTTCTTACCGACTCGGTCATTGCCTGATGCCCATATCTTGTCAGCCAGTTCTTCGGCAGTTAGTGGACGGCTTAACAACGTTGCCTTGCTCAGCCTTGCCACTCGAGTTGCCCGCTGCTGCTTTTTTTGGTGAAGAGAAAAAGAACGACCGAAAGTTGCGAAAGGGGGACAGGGATATTACGTGATTATGGTCGGAAGGAAACGCAGTTGCGGTTTTAGAGTGTTGAAACGATTGTCCTGGGGAAGCTCGGCTTACTTGATACTGCATGTAGTAATTATTTTCAGTAACTGGTGAAATGCGTTCAAAGAGGAATTAATAGATTTGTGATTTTATATGGAAAGTTTCCAATGTATAATTAATATGAGAACAGTCCGAGTATTAGATATGTTCGACATAACTGATGCAAAAAAGTAGATGCAGTATAATGTGAGGAGAGCTATTACAAATTCGATTCACGCTCACATACATGTGATTTTTCTTCTGGATTTTTTTCTGTTCATTCTTTTCATCCAAAGATTCACAAACATAAAATTGAGTACGGTTTTTCGTTCTATCATAAGTCAGTATCATCACAATACAATAAAATACAATACAATATGATCAATACAATACACTGCAGTAATGTAATGTGTAATCTTACAAAGTCAGTACTTACAGCTATTTTCACAGAACATACCAGGTATGTTCTATGACTAACTTTGACAATTTCGTTGGAATACCTGACTTAAGAAATTGATTATCTGTGTTCATTTTCAGGTATACGATCCTTTTGTTAAATATCAGTGTATTCTATGGTCCACACTCCAAGTTAGTCATAGAACATTCCTGGTATGTTCTGTGAAAATAGCTATATGTACTGACTTTGTAAGATTACACATATTATTAATCCAGCATTTGATAAAGAAATAGTACTTCGAAACGTCGTCATGCGTATTTTATATTAAATTATGAGAAAATTTTAAATATTGTTGTATTATGACTCTTCTGAATATTTTGTAGCTGTTAAGTTTCTTCTTTACTCAAACGGAATAGCAGATTGGTACAACATTCAAAGTGTTGCATTATTATTTATTTTAACAGCAATAACTTCATATATGTCGTGATATTTTTTCCACCTCGTTTCAGAATATAAATTTGTTTGGAGATTTTAGACGATAAGTATGAGTGAAGTGATCACTTTCTACCATTTAGTCTGGTTAAAATTCGCCATGAATAACTGTTTTAGAGATATTTCCATTCAAATTACTTGATGCATAGAATTTTCTTTTTTATCAATTATCACACACTCTGAAAAGAAAATTAGGTTCAGATAACGCTACTGATATAAATGTTCAGTCTGACATGCATTTCCATTAGCAAGCCCGCATGTGAAGTGTATGTCAACAAATTCTAAAAACTTAGAAATACTTAAACTTACTAGTTCTTAACAAAGAATGACAATTAATGAATTCCACTGAACGTCACGTTATTATTTTTCAAGTAACAACACAAACAAGTCTAAAAAACTGTTACCCGCTAAAAGGGGTAACAAAGTATATAGATAGGTTGTAAGAAATTATAGGGAGAGTATAAAATGAGTAGCGCCCCCTACACTTGATAGTGGAACTGATATCAAGCTGCCATGGGCTTCTTCCTGTAAAAGGTCGAACACTTAAATGATAGCTATATATATATATATATATATATATATATATATATATATATATATATATATATATATATATATATATATTATTATTATTATTATTATTATTATTACGATTGTTCCCCATGAGGAGAGCGACTGAACTTGAATTCGCAATCATTAGGAATTTGGCTTCATCTTTCTTGCCTGCCAAAAACGCTTCATCCTCTCTGAATGTTCATTCTTCCGTTCATCTGTCCAGGGCCGCCGTAAGCGGGAGTGCAAGGCGTGCACCGCACGCGGGCGGCACGACCAAGGGGCGGCAAATTGAGAGACTTCTCATGTACCTAATTCAAGTCATTGTCATAATATCTTTTGTTCAAGAAATTAAATATTACGTCATATCATTTTTAAAAATCTGACCGAATTACGTTAACACCGCCATCTATCGGCATCCATCAAAACTAAGATGGAACACCAAAGTCTTCTCTGCCATTCTATGGAAAACGGGACTGTTGATGTTGGGGGAATCACCTTTGAGCGTCCTCTTCAATTCGCTCGCTATGGTAGTATGGATAAATACAACGACCGGCACAATGAATTGCAATTATTTCTTTAATAGTTCTTTTGAGGTGGATTTCGGCTTAATTTATTGATATTTAAACTTGTCTAGTATGATTATAATTCAATCATCCGACAGTATAAAACAGAAGTGCAAAGAAATCGTAATTATGGTAAGTATTAACCTACCTGTATTTATAGACTTATTTATCACAATAATTACTGTTCAACTAACATAATAAACGTTTTAGTATAAAAAATTTGTCTTCAATACTTCTTAATTTCGAAAATTAATGAGTCGGTTATGTTATGATTGAAATTGAATTTATTGTAGAAAATTTTACCTGTGATCAAAACCTATTTGTCTGACTGAACTTTTCTGCCATAATATTGTATAAAAAAAATTACTTGAGTAAAAAAAATCTTACATACACAATTAATTTCAGGAACCGCAGAAATGGAAAAAACTTTTGGGAGTGCAATTTCGACAGCAAATCGAGAAAAAGAGGTACACAAAGAAAAAATGGCGGGTAATTTATGAAAATTTTGTGGTAAGTCAAATAATGAGGAAACGAAATGCCACGAAGATATCGAGGTAGCTTGCAGCAGTACAGCCTTAAATCAAAGAGCTATAGGCGTAACTGAAGAGAAAGATATATTATGTTCTTCGGAGTAACTAAACTAAAAGAAGAGAAGGTACTACTGAAGAAGCTAAGCAGTTTATCTTCAGAAGTAACATGCAGCACTTTAGATTGTTGTGATGATCCTGGTTTGTGGCCTGCAAGTATGAGTAATGTTCTTGTTCATATTTTGGTTATTCGTGTCCGGTAATAGCGTCCAACTGCAACTGCCCTCTAAGTGATGCCGGAAGAAAATTTACAGACAATTATTATTATAGAAATCTTCCCAATGGAGAAGAAATTAAAAGAGAATACTCAATTTACTCTATTTCGAGAGTTTCAGTACATTGTTTTTGTTGTGAATTATTTGGTAAATCAGTTTGTCTGCTTTGAACAGTTTTTCTGATTGCAAACATTTCTCATTAACATTGAAAAGGCATGAAACAAGTGTTTCCAAAAGCGAAAATGTGAAATCGTTGGTAGAATTAATTAAAATGTTGAAAAATAAAACTACTGTAAATCAGATGAAACTGAGACTGTTAGAATCGGAAAAATAGCAATGGTCTGATGTATTAGAAAGAATCATAGGCGTAATCGAGTATTGATTTCATCAGTGTCTGGCATTCTGAGGGTCCTCAAAAACATTATATGATCATGATAATGGTAATTTTTTGAAAACAATTGAAATGATAGCATCCTTTGATTCAGTCATGCGGGAACACATTCACAGAATTCAATCCTCGAAATCAGATTCTAGTCGTATGACTCCCTATTTAGGAGATCAAATTCAGAATGAATAAATGAATTACTCGTTAAGACTAAGTTTTTTTAGCAATAGTTTGAACATGAAATTTTAAATACTTTGGACACAAGAAATATATATATATATATATATATATATATATATATATATATATATATATATATATATATATATATATATATATATATATATATATATATATAATCTTAATGATTACTTAGTAATAGTTCAATACACTTTCACAACAGTTCAATAAATCTCTGTGCCCTAAACCTTAACGATAAAATTCGAAAAAATCTAACAATACAACTGTTCGTACTGTCATTAGGATATTTACACTAATCTCCGTGATTTTCTGTTCGCTTCGAGTGTAAATAACTAACTGTAAAATTTAATAGTGTGAAAAACATGGAATAGACACACTGAAACCAAGACGGGCATGTCATTATTGGGAATTAAAATTTTTACAATTTCAGTAAGTTGTTTTGTAGCTCAACTAAACCGGAAACTTGGAAGACATGTACTGTTACCGTTAACACATCCCACATTTCTTGTTATTGCATAAAACATTTCTATTTATGGAAGAGTAATAAACGTTTCATACAAAATAGCAAGTCGCATTTGTCTTAGGTGAATTTTTCAAATAATTTAATGCTTTTAATTACATAGGGAACGTTTGACTATTTCTTTCAATATTTTCAGTTTTTTGATTAAGAAATGTTTGCTCAATTGAAAAAAAATCATTGAGCAGAATTAGAAAAATGGCGTCGATTTATATTCATTGAAAAGAACAGGTTTTTTGAATGAAGATTTTAGAGATATTACACTTTTCGAAATGTTTCGAAAATTGAAAAGGCAAATACGTAGAATATTTTGCTTTCTGCTATTTACAGACTACTTACAGAAATCTAATCTTTCTTGGTTCTTGTATGACTTGGTGGTTTGTAATTTGTAACTGTAATTCTAGCTCTTCCATGAAACAGCAAACCAAAACGTTTTTCATTCAATAAATACCAGTACCCACCGAACAGAATCTTGAGGAATACCTTCAAATCTTATATAAATTGACTCTGAAGTCAAGTGTGCCAAAATTTTGAAGCTTCCGACTTATTTTGAAGTACATCAGAGATTTCTTTTGTTTTGAAGGACTTTATTAGGATACTTGGGACTTTATTTTTGTATCAAATGTTTACAGTAGTTACCTAGTGTCAACACTTTGTTCAATTAAAATTGAAAAAAACTTCATTTGCTGATGTTACAGTGGATCTCTAGAAACGTTTCAGCAAATAATCAATGGTTATGTAGCTCATGGATAAATGTACAAAAACCTAACTTCACACTTTTGAGTACAAGAAAGATACTGAAGATACCAATAATTAAAAAGTTAAATGAGTGGGACATTGACATAATAGAAACAGATAAATATTCAGGCATTCAGACATTGTGTTAGACGGAGAATTGAGTTTGAATCATCATGTTGAGTTCATCTCACCTGCGAAAAAATCAATTTTCTAGATCGAAAAGGAGAAATTCAGTCAACAACGTGAATTAATTCTTTTTCAAATCGATAATAATGGCAAACTTTGAATATTTCGAAATAGTTTTCGGTTTGACAAAGGAAAAATTTCGACAATAACAAAAGTATCAGAAGAGGGCTATGCAAACAATCTTAAAGTGCAATAGATGTACTATTCTTGATAATTCCGTAAAAGGCGAAACTAATCGAATAAAAACCCAGTCAAAAATATGCTGAACTGAAATATTAATTGTTAAACAGATAATAATCTTTTCTTCACATATATTTACATATAAAAGATTTCTTATGATCACTAAATAATAATAATAATAATAATAATAATAATAATAATAATAATAATAATAATAATAATAATAATAATAATATAATAAAAATAATAATAATAATAATAATAATAATAATAATAATAATAATAATAATAATAATAATAATAATAAAATTGTTTTTCTTTTCCTACAGGTAAAAACACCCAGTTACAAGAAATATTCGAAAATATATATACCGTATTAAAACCTAATGATATGATACAAACGTTTAAAAAATGATTATCAATAAAATAGTAATTATAATAAATAATAGACAATGAAATTATCACAGAACAATTTGGAAAGACAAAACTCAAAGACTACTATTCTACTATCTCTACTATTTCTACTTGTCCCAAGGTAGTTTCCTTGACTGAAGATGACGAACCTAAGTCGAAACAAGCTAAACTTGACAGTGCTTCGTTGCACAAAGAATGCTTTTCCGAATCAGGGATGACTTGCTTTGGAAGACGATCAGAAGAGCGAATTTTGCTCAAATATCCTGATCTTGTCAAACCTTTGCTTTTGCCAAATGCTGTCCTTGCAAACTGGGTACAACAGGGTCTACTATCCTTTGAGTTAGTTGTAATTGGACCAATTTTAGCTTTCGATCTTACGGGGTCTCATTAGTTAGGCGAAGAAGCCTAAGAGCTGGTAATTTATTGAATGAGATTATGGCTTACTTCAGAATTTATTACACATGAAAAGAGTCCAAGTAAACTCGATTCATGATAGCAAATGAGTCACTGTTGAGATCGCCTTTGTCAGACACATCTTCGAATAGCGAGCACATATATCTAATGGGTAATTGTAGGAAGGAATTAGTTTTCGGAGTACCCAATGAAAAAAATTGATTCAAACGTGAACATTGTCTAGGAACATGAGAATCAATCGAGCCAATAATGGTAGGACGTCTATATAACTATGTAAGAGGTTATACAGAAACTTCAGAGATAACAAGTCCCTGCCAACTTTGAGTTATTTAGCTCCAAACCTGTTCTACAGATCAGTTTGGCTATATCCTCTGGCCGGATTAAAGTGATCTTCCCTCCAAATTAGATATTTGAGAAATTTTCGTTGTATCGACCTAAATGATTTTTATGAGAATTGTATATGGGACAAATCATACACCCGAAATCTTATTTACTCTTTACAAGTGCATTAAATAATTGTATAAGTGTTTGTGTATTCGAAAAGTGTCCATCATTACGCAGAATATACCCATAAAATTTGAAATCTGTTGAAATTGTTTTATTCGAGGTCTCCATTTTCGGAAACCCTGGTCAGAGTGGTTTTGTTAATTGTGTAGTCAAATTGTATAGGCCATTTCTTTTTAGTGAATGTGACAACGTTACATTTGACTACATTAATATTAAGTTTATTGTGGTAACACCAATCAAAAACGGCGGTGATGCCATCCTGTAAGCTTATGAGTCCTCATATGTTCAGATTTTGCGATATAATTTTAAATCATCAGCATACATGAGACTATGAACTGCTAGACAGTCTGGTTGATCGTTTACAAAAAGAAGATAAATGAATACATCTATATATCATCTTTTCGTGGGGAATGAATGAAAGAGCTTTCGATTTTGACGTGTCCCATGTTGGCTGGCTAGATCTTTGTTTAGAGAGACCCTTCGCCCAATTCCTTAACGCGGCCCTGTTAGCTATCTTCATTCTATTATGCACTGCTTTTCAAATGCCGGTTTTCTCTCTCTTTTTTCTATCTACATCGAATTATCTCTCATAAATTCGATTCATTGGTCATATAATACCTACCTTAAATAAAACTGGAAATTTGAAGAAACTTGCTGGGCCAGTCGGGATCTCTCCTCGGTCCGTCGATAGAGCATGATCCGAGGTCTTACCGCTGTGAAACTTTTATTGTATCATGAAATTAAATTTCATTACATGGGATACATTATAAATTCCTTCTTTATATCTATAAAATTCGTCGGTTGCCTTTGCTGCATACATGTGAGAAATATACGAAATTCGGATGAGAATTAGGGGGTCATTGGCGTGCACATTTGAAATTTTTTATATTTATGTTTTATTTGATTCTTTTTTTTTTTAATAAGCTTTTGAACAGGATCCCCATTCAGATGAAATATTTTCCCATAAGTATTTTCATGATTTTTTACATGCTCTATCTTATACACTATAAAACTTTAATTGCCTTGAATTTACAGTTTTCTGCAATTTTAGATAAAATTAGGAAAAATGCCATCTAGTAATTTAAAAGGTTACTAATTTTTTCAACGTACAAAACTATGCTTGCATTCCTTACATTGAAGAAGTAACTGTTTTTCTCATATTTGTTACCACTGATTAACAGCCTTTCTTTGAAAGTTCATATTTTTCCATACTTTTAACGAAACTTGCATCTATTCTTCAATTATGAAAATGTGATTTTTAAATATCAGTTGACAAGTTTTGCGAAGTATCATCAATAGGTAAGAGCTTCTTTAAGGATGTACTCTTCTTTTCATTTCAAATCACCTGTAAAATTATTTATTTTTCAAAACAATATCAATTTAACATTCACAATTTAACTTCACAATATCAGAATTTCTTCTCAGTGTTAGAGATAAAACTACTTATTAAGTCTTCATAGTCGACAAAATGTCTCACATCTAACCTGCTGGCAAATGTCGAAAGATATGCCATAGCCTAAAATTTAAAAAAAAAATAGAAGAAAAAACAAACTATCGCTGGTCAACTCTGTAACTACTTCTTTTCAAACAATCGTTATTTGAAATTTGATTTCGTCATTCATGTGCTTGAAATTTAGCAATACTACAAAAATGCAGTCGCATATACATTAGTAAACTGCGATTGCATTATGCATTTTTTCAAATTTCTTTCGAATTCTGATTCAATGTACACAGGAAGAACTGCAAGAAACTTTGGACTATAACAACACAAAAAATTAATCCCATAAATTGAAACCGACGGCGAAATATCTGTCCATTGTTTCGAAAATAATTATTTCGTAGAACTGAATAAACCAGAAATGTTTGAAAAAAAAGGATGATGAAATTACTATTAAAAATATTGATATCAAGTCTCCAATAAAGGAAGAATATAATTAACAACGGAATTTGGAATTTTCGAATAATTGTATCAATAATGTCAATAGATTCATATTATCTGTTTTGAATTTGTTATAAAAATATTGACGTATTTACAGACGAAAATATATGTCTATCTAGTGCATTGCAACAAATCAATCAAGTTTTAGACGAAAAATTCATGTAAATCTGTTGCGAGAAGTATATATGACGATTGGTTGAGCGCTTTTGATGTGCTCGTAGTTTTTGAAGAGCGTTTTAAACAATAAATAGAAATAAAAGAATACTTCTGGAGAAACTGGAAAAATTGGACTGTAGTTGTTTAGTGTTGAGTTGTTTTGAGTCTCACCTTTCCAATAAAGAACAAAATGTGAAAAACATCATTTTCGTTTCACTTGATATCAAAAATGAGTATGGTGTTCCTCAAGGAACTCTCCTGGCACCTTTGATTTTCTCATTATATATTGATTATGTTGTAACTGTAGTTGCGAATATTGGTAAGTATGAAAGAAGTGCTGTTAGATGAAATTCAGAGTTTAAGAAATAATGGAAATTACACAATTTCAAAATTTTCGAGAAAACCAGGTTTTTGGTAGAGTTCGAAATCTATTGAACATGAATATGAACTGAAAGCTACTTTTTTATTTACTATGAAATTATTGCGACACATTTAAATTGTGTTCAACAATTTCATTCATTCTTGAAAAGGGTAGCATATAGAGATTACAGACTGTTCAAACTAGGGCTATTCGATATATTTTAGGTACGCACCCATTGTTTAGTGTTGAGTTGTTTTGAGTTTTACCTCTCCAATAGCGAGCAACATGTGAAATACATTATTTTCGTTTCACTCGATATCAAAAATAATTATGGTGTTCCTCAAGGAACTGTCCTGGGACCTTTGATTTTCTCATTATATATTGATGATATTTGATCATTTGATTTGATGGTGATGATTGATGATGTAACTGTAGTTGCGAATATTGGTTTTTACTTCTTTGCTTGTTGTTGGTACGATGTTGAAGGAGTGCTGTGAGATGAAATTTAGAGTTTGAGAAATCATGGAAACTGCACAATTTCAAAATTTTCGAGAAAAAACCAGGTTTCTGGTAGAGTTCGAAATTTATTGAAAATGAACTCAAACTTACTTACTTGCTATGAAATTATTGCGACACATTTAGAATTTTGTTCAACAATTTCATTTATTCTTGAAAAGGGGTACGCACGCATTGCAAAAATGTTCAATGTTTCAAAATTATCAGTTAAACAATAATTATGTACAAAAAACTTAATTGTTACTCAAAATCAATTGAAAGCTTATTCCATTTTACTTACTTGAACATATTTTAAATATATGGATGCAGTGCAAAATCTAATACAAGAAAGCTGTATAATTTTTACGTACATTCATGTAAGAACTATGAATGTTTTATATCATAGAGATCTAATAATGTATAATAAAGCACGGAACCAAATTAAAAACTTGGAGATATTAAAATTATTCAAAAAAATGTATATAATAATATATCATTAATTTAGTATCAATATTGGTGTTATGATAATATGTATGGGCAAAAGATATTACATGCTAAATAAAAAATATTTTTCACCGCCAATAAATTATTTATCCACCTACTTACATAAACAATAAATATCAATTTTCCTCTTTTTCAATGAGTATAGTTTGGCATATGTTGAATGAGTATTCGTTTGATTTCTCACTGAAAATTACGTATCAGTCTGCAATTGCAACTTTTAATTGTTTATGATTATCAAGTTATTCAATAAGACACGTCCTTCGTACGCCACTGGATTAGCCTCCACGTCTACCAAAGTCTGTTGATTAAGTTCCGGGATGACAGTTCCATTAATGCTAGTTTATTCGGGCTTGTTCTCTCGCAGTAGAAATGATTGCATGATGGGCTCTTGGCGGCTTGCTTTGACTTTTGTAACTTGTTTCAACTCAGCCCTACGTACAAATCGGTTTATTCAGAAAGTCGATGTTGCCAAAATGTATCAATTCCAAATAGATATTAGGAAAATACAGTCGAATACTATCAGCTGTACACATATAAAAGAGACTTATCTGAATTATCATAACCGTTACCATATTACGCCACTCTCAAACCTTCGACGTGTATTAACAGTTGCATGCTATAAAATGCTACACTAAAAACCTGCTGGTGTATTACAAGTTGCTCTCTCTAAATTACTTTAGGTATTCTTCAATCTGTAAATTGCCATGTAGTACAGAGATTTAACATTAGCTTTTTATTCATTACTTAAAAAAATTATAGCACATAAAAGTGTTATAATTTTTGTTTTTTTTTAATTATCTACAAACCTGTTCTTTTTTCAATTTTTACAGACGTTGCAAATGAAATGTACCTACCTACATATACATTTCAGAATGTAAATTAAATTTGAAATGTAAGTATATACATTTCAAAATGTAAATTTACGCATTTTTACTTAACAATTCAGTAATTTTTCATTTAACAAAATAGTAATTTCAAAGAAGACTATCCTGTGATCGAAAAGCTATAAACAACAGTTAACAACCATCACTAGTCGATAATATTTCAAGTACTAAACTTGTCCAAAAAACATTGACAAAGTTTTTCCTATGTTTTCATATGTATATAACAAACAAAAAACCTCCCATAAATTCTGTAGCTTAAATTTCCTAGGATATTCCAACTATTTACTACCTAAGTCAAAAAAATAAACAAAGTATGTCGAACTCTAATCAAAATATATCTTGAACTAAATTCATCGAAAATAATAAAGGCAAAACTAATGAATTTGAAAAACCAACAGTGTCTAAATTATGTGGTACCTTTATTAATTCATATTCCAATAAAATAACTTAAAAATAATTTTTAAAATGATAGGATTAATTAAAATCACTCTAATTATCTGATAGAATAAATTCATTTGTTAAATCCAGAATTCGAAATCTAACAGTCTTTGAATAAAAGAGGCTACCAAAAATGGGAAAAATTTTTTTGGTAATCAGCGGAAATAAACAAATAATAAATTTTCAGAAAGTTATTAAATGACTATATAGCAGTGAATATCCTTTCCATTACTTCACTTATTTTATGATGGTTCTAAATAGAATTTCCGAGATTTATCTACCCAGGTGTTGAGTGAAAGCCGTTAACATTAAATTTGACTTCTTGGCATGGCCATTTTTGCATATACATAAGCACATACCTAATGTTATTGAAATATTCGGTCGGTCCGATCAAGTCAACGTGAAGATGAAACCTGCATAAATGAATAAATGTGTGTTAAACTAGAATCTTATCTAACCTATGTTCATCTTTGATTTCAGTTTAATATATATCTCATTATTCCACCGTTTTAGCCGCTATGTTATTTCCTAACCTATATCGGAAGTCGATAATGCAACTGACATCTTAAAAATTGTCATTATTGTGGCTGGCTCAGTTTTGTTATTGTTATGATAGTGTATGGATTATAATCAAGACAGTATTATTTTCGGTGGTCTGGAAGCAGGCCATCCAATTCAATCATAATCGAATAAATGTTTTGGTTGAGATAATTTTATTTTTAAACGATAGCTTCGAATTCTTACTGCAGTTCATAATTCTGGTGAACAATAACTTAACGTTCATTAATTGAAAATTTGGAAACATGGACGATATTGAATGGACAATCGCTAACGAAGGCCAGCTTTTAGATGCCATGGTTGGGCATAAGCCAGTCGGTAAATAATCTAACCTCTTAAGGTAGTATTAGTATGTTGGCTTTAATTTTTACATTTCAGGTGTTAACAAATATTTTCAAATGGCTTTTATTTGTGAAAAATTCAACAATAATATAAATAAAGATGTTGATCCGGAAAAAATTTGGGCCCATTTGGAAACTATGTATAATTTAGAGGCACTTGACGAAAACGAATCTATTCCTTTTCCAAACAATGAGAAAGAGTTTTCTTTACCTGAAGAAGATTTTGCTTCCCTTATATCCCAAAAAGAAGAAGAGAGAAAGTCAATACAAAAAGGACGAGATACACCAAAGTTAATTAAGGAAAGTAAGAAAGACATTAAAGAAGAAAAAACACCAGGCAGAAATTTGAAAGACACACCACGTAGAGATAGTAATAGTAGTACCAAAGATAGCAAAGAAAGAGAGTCACCTCGTTCCATAGTTACTTCAAAGAAAGATGTTAAAAAAGATCCTGAAAGGGCTAAATCGGTTGCAAAAAATCGAAATTCAAATTCATCTTCCAAAGATGATGTTAAAGTAACTAAAAGTAAGGTAGATGATACACCAAAGACAGCTACAAGAAGGCCATTGAGAGGTTCTCTGAAAACGGAAGATGGGGGCTCTAGTGGAAAATCAAGTCCAGTAAATACACCAACTAGTACCAAGAGAAGAAGAATATAAATATTGATAAGACTTTCCTTCTTACAGGGTAAACTTTCATATAACTCTCCAAGCTTATTTTTCTGTTTGTTATTAACAATCTAGTGAATTTATTCTCATTATAGTAAACAGTAATATATAATATGAAAATTAGAACAAAAATGTAAATATGTAACGATAATATGGATTGAAAAACTTATAAATTTGATTACATGAAGAGATAATCAAATATAGGGGACCAAGTGTGTTCACTTTAAATTATATGATGATAAGAATGAATTCATAAAAACATCTCTATATATGATTAGTTGCCAGTTTCTACAGTAAGTGCAATTTAAATATATAAGCAATAAATGTTGTCCAACTTGAGATGTATATGTGCTCCATTAATATTCAAGTTGGATGTTTTATTTAGTGCCTGTTAAATCGGAAGAGAATTGACCAGTAAGATACTACAAAGTCAAAAATAGGTTTATTTTGAATGTCTGGCTAATCTGCTTTGATTTAGCTTATCAAGTTGCTTATTGTTAATTGAACAAGGAATGTTGCTATACTACCAAAGCATGTGAAAACAATTAAATTGTTGATTTCTGAAATATGATTTGAATATACCTGGAATTTTGTTTTGAAATGTATATTCCTTCAACAAAATATTTCAAATTATTGATGACTGAAGTTTTGCAGTGTTATTGATTTTTAGAGCAAACAGATATTTTGTTAACATTGATTGGATAAATGTTTGCTTGTATTTGGACGCCTGATCAGAGTTTCAAATCTGTTAATGTTTAATTCATTGAAATGATTGAGATACGTTGTCTGAGCTTCAATTTTCAATACTGTAGGTAAGATTTCTTGTATTTTGTTATTCTATTGTTTCAAACTTCACATGACAATGTGATTATATGACATGACTTTAATGGAACCACTGTTTTGAACAAGAACGACCAATAAAAATATCAATATCTGCGATAAATGAAATATCGTTAAATGTGTTTGGTCTTATATAAACTGAATAAAAATATGATAAGTACAAAAGCTCATTTGTTTGTTTTACATTTGACATTATTTCAAACTGAAAATGTTTATTTCCCCATTTTCACTTATTCAATATCTACAAACTCTTAGATATGCTATGGTAACAAATGCTACAACTTGTGTAAGAATCACTCAATTATTAGTACTTTCTTATATTTTTGAAAAATGTAGATATTATTTAGGTTTCTCAAAATGGACATTGTCAGTTTGTCAATCAGACCATTTGCAGTGAATTACTGAAATGAGGTTTAAATAAAGATATATTGATATAATATGAAAAAGATTGCTATAAAGTATAAACAATAATGTTAACATTGCCTATTCAAGTAATCAATTCCTCTTCTGAAATATTTACCTATAGCCCTATAAGAATGAATAAGTACTTCAAATTGTAGAATGTAGCAATTATTTCTTGAATTAGTTATTAAAGCCACATTCAAGTAGATGAAAAACTTCTGGTATGGTCTTCCCTTTTACAGATTTTGTCTTTTTCTACAGGGAACATCCTCACTGTTTGCAGGATTAGTTCTTTAATACAGAAATGAGACTGTTGGACATTTTGTACTGCAGTGATATGTTTAATATTTAGTAATATATTGGATAATTATATCCGGAGTGTAAATAGAAGTACTTAATATAGGTGGATAATAGGAGATATTTTAAAATCGGTATCCTATTATAATGATATTATAGGATGAAATAATTATAATAAGAGACTGTTAGAATTCGATTTTACAATGTACTTCCTTCAAGTACACATTTCATTATTCATTCTTCTCTGGCACCTACTGTGGTTGTATTGAAACAAGTTAATCAATATTTTAAATACTTAAAAATCAACATTTCTAATTGTATTACGACTCAAGTATTCTATTAGAAAATAAAACTGAAGTTAATTTTTAAAGCATTTTGATCGATTTATATAGGGTAACATTTATAATTTATTACAATCAATAATATTTTTGAATAAAAAAATATTATTCTAGAAGACTTTATTATTTGTCAACATAACTACAGTGTTTATATATCTTATATCGTGCAGTAATCACCTCACATCATGACACTAGCAGAATATACATGTGGATAAATTTTTCAATTCATTCCTCAAAGTCGGTTGGAGTTTACATTAAACATTTAATATTTGATACTAGAAGAGTTATGCCCATTGGTGTTGGGTAGAAGAAACACCCTCCCAAATTATTTTTCAATTTTATGTATGGGTTCTTAATAACGACTTGTCACAGAAATTACAACAAATTACAAATGTTACAAAAAAAATGTTTGATAAAATTTGAAATATATGTTGTATATTGCTTTGTCTGCTTGTATACTTTCTTTCGTTATTTTTAGATTAATCTTTATATTTATCTTTCTCTTGTATATTTCTCTATATATTTCCATTATTTTCCCTAATTCTATTATATTGTCAGTCATTACATTGTGTTCTTGACCATTATTTTTATTATAGGTACCTATAACAATAAAATACTGCTCATTTTGAAAGAAGGAAAAAAGCAACAAATGTATGTGTGTTAGCTTCTAACACACAATGATAACCCACCATCTGATAAAATAGACTCATCTTCTAAATACTCTGGCATTACTTATTGCAATTTGTACTTCAAGCGTTTCTTTCTCTCTGTTTTTTAAAGATTTCTCAACTATTTCTTTGGCAATTACTTTGTCGCGCTGTTTTGGCTGAACCTAGTGAAAGTCTTATAATATTAATTTCATTTATAAACTTCATTCATACTTCGTTTTCATCTCTTTATTCAGTTATTAGGTACAGATTCGTAGTGCTACTACGTATTTAAGGAATAAGTATCAATAAACAAGTAATTATTAACATGAAATAATGACCCAGTAAGCATATACTAACATGGAAAAAAATTCAACAATAAATATCGAACCACAACCAAAAAAAAGCATTAAATGACATAGGTTCAATTTTTCCTATAATAAGTTTCAAGATGTGCGTAGTCTCAGACTGAAAATTTTCCCATGTCAAGTTTTTTCTGCTCAGCGTTATAAAACATCTAAATTGATGTCATTGGTACCAGATATAAGCATTCGATTATTTAGTATATTTTTCGCATTTGGTAAACGTATATAAGTGTATAAAAGAGGCGTTATCGTTTTAAATTTCGAATCAATAGAACCAATTTAAACCTGAGAGCAACGTATTGAAATAAATTGATGAACCATACAGAAATTATATCAAGTTCATCTCCTGATCTACCATTGCTTGATTTCTGTTCAGTAGAACAATAAATACATGTTGAGATAAATTGATTTAAAAAAACCATAATAAATTTCCCTAATGTTCATAAAAATATGGAATGTAACAAAGAAAACTGAATCAATAATAATTGGTTGCCTAACCATTAACAAATTAGTCAATCAAACCTGATATACCATTTTTTCAATTGTGAACTGGCTAATCCACCTTGCCATCATATGACGTCATATCGTTATTTCAATAGGTCAGTAGTACATGCGACAATATTTCTTGTTTTTATTGGAATTCCTGTAGGTGTCACTCTATCTACTTTCTTTTTTTCTGAATTCGCATCTGAAATCTTTGACAATCAAATCTTATCATAACAAACTGAAAATATGGAAAAAATTATTTCTTTTTTACGTTTCCCTTACAAATAGTAGCTTTGTCAAGACTATACCAAAGTTTTGAGAAAGCAATTTGTGGGGGAACGCGAACAAGAAATAAAATTTGAAAAATACATACATTTAATATTTCAATAATAATAAATGAATGAAATTTGAATACAGTTTCTCAGTAGTAGGTAATTTAGTACCTCTAAATGTGATTAAAAGTGTTTCTCCAGTGATTTGAAAGAATAAATGAAGCAGAGGGAATTCATTAAGAAAGAACCGCATTCAAAACACATTTTGTAGTGAATAATTATTTTCACATTTGAAAAAAAATATTCAGATGTATATACATTCAGATGTTTTCAAGCATTTGACAACATGCCCTTTTTACATTATTTAATTCCTGTTGAGAATATTAAATTCACTTATATTATTTATTTATTAAATTCATTTATATTATTTTATAAAGGAATATAAAAGAATTATGTAAATAGTTATTTCGATAGTCGTCGTATCAACCAGATATTATAGAAAACTTAAGAGTTATCAGTCAAGTTTCCAATCGTTTTACAAACCATTACAAATACCTCTGGTACACTACACTACCTGACGGTAGAGGGCACTATACGCAATCACACATGCAGGTTGATATACGGACGCCAATAAGGGCTTCAAAACTATATCATATTATCAGGAATAAATAAGCTCGAGGAGGTTGAAGCAATAACCATTTCTTTTTTAAAAGTTGGATCAACTGAGTGCGCCATCATTCGAATTATACATCCTAAAAGTACAGAATATTACAGAATATAGTAACAGGGTTTCAGAAACGGTTTCTATCGGAATTTCAAGGCATTCCTGTAATGTTTAGTAAACATTGTTTAATCAATGCTTGACTAGTAGGTACTAGGTTACTGAATTATATTGTAGGAAAGCTACAAAAAATTTCAAGAAATGTTTTTTTCGGTATCAAGAATGTGGATGAAAAGATAATTTTTTCAGTAAATTACGTCACAAGATTAGAAATAGAATGAATATTAGAACTACAGCTTCAAAAATTACTTAGGAATAAAGAGATCCGGTATCTTCGTAAAATTTGATATGAATGCCAAGAGAAATTTAGCTAAAAACGTGAAAATCGATAACAATTCTTGAAAACTCGTTAAGTTAGAGTTAGAGGTTTATACATAACATATCCTATTAATATTTCTAGGGAAATAAACAAAATGATACCTAAGGTTGAATAAATTTTTTACACCATAATCAATTTTTCACGAGTAAAAGTTAGTACCTTAAATAAAATAACTGCATTACTTTAAGCGCCAGATTACTTAAATGACATTCTGCTTTTAATAATAATATAAACAATAAAAATCTATTCATTCCCAACAGCCTATTCCTACGTCCAAATTACACGGAAAAAATAACAAATTGTACACAAATAATAATAAGTGAATAAATACTGATTTGGGGTCATTCAAGTATTACGTAAGCAGATTTATTACAATTATCTAATATTACAACAATCGTGTGGAGCATTTGTTTCAATGAAAAACAATATAATTAATGTATAAGGAGAATAGGAGTGGACCTAAGACCGTACCCTGAGGTACACCACAATCTACTTCAATGCTGTCCGAAATAATACCATTGAATTTAACTTTTTCAGATCGCGAATATTAATAAGAATTGAACCATTTGTTTACTAAACCTTCAAAACCAATTTTATTTAGTTTTTTCAACAGCAATGATCTACATAAAGTTTCGAAAGCTCTTTCGAAGTCCAATAATACTCCAATCACTACCCTTCCTTTATCGATAGTTCTATACCATTCCTCAATATGCTCAACAGTGCTGTCTCAGAGGAGGAATTTCTCTTGAAACTTGATTGTAAGTCAGAAATAACTGAATGTTTTTTGCAGAATTCTAGAACCTCATTTTTAACAACTAGTTCTAGAATTTTTTCATATGGTGGAAGAAGATTTATAGGTCGAAATTCCTCCAATTTGACAGTGTTGAAAATTTTAGGCACTGGTATTATCAATGAACATTTCCATTCATTTGGAAATATTCCATGAGTCAGTGATGTGTTTTCCAAATCTAAAAATCTATTTCCGGAAATGTCAAAAGCATCTTTTAATATCCTAACAGTTATATCATCTTCACAACTACCGGTGTTTCTCAGATTTCTCACAATAGTTTTCACTATTTATTTATATCACTAGTACTATAACGATAATTCCCTCATGAGAGAGAATTGGAGAGCGATTGAATTGAAATTCGCTCTTTTTAGGGCCTTTGTTTCAGATTTGTTGCCTCCCCAAAACGATTTGTCCTCTCATAATGCTCTTTCTTCCCTTCATCTCTCCATTCCATTACAGGTTGTCGCGATGATATTTCCTGAAAATTCACTTGTGCGATTTTATAGCGACACTCCGTGCGATCTTCGAAATTTTTCAAATTGGTCTGTTGTAGAAGATAATTGTGGACCGCTTTTAGCCACTCTGTGAAGCATTCACTCTTTGACCGAGTACCTGCTTCGGTATTCTGAACTGTTCCATTCTGTGGATATCTGCATAAAACTTTGCTCGTCGTTTTCTGATTTCTTCCGTTATTGTGTTTGTGTTTCGATTAAATTCATTCTGAGGTCTCTTCATCCACATGCCGTTTCTATTGATTGGCCAGTTGTCTTTCCGAGAATTTTTCGTTTTTGTTTTTTTATTTCTCTAATTCTTGATCTTCAATTTCCATTGTTTCAGCTGCGTAAATAGCTTCTGGAGAAATTGTTGTGTTATAATGTCTTAATTTTGCGCCTGTCAAAATGCACTTTGAATTATAGTACGCCCATGTTATCTTCTAGGCCCTTTGGAGCTTGATAATTCTTTGTGCGATTCCGTTCAAACCTGAGTACTGTCTAAATTCTCCGCGGAGTCCGCGGTATTTAAAATGGCTGACTTGTGAAATTTCACCATGTGTTGTGATTGAATAAAAACTTAAATTCAAACACTTTAACTTATGATTTACACTTTCTTGACTACATAGCATGACGCGTTTCGTCTTTACAAACGACTTCTTCAGATGCTTACAGAATAATCATTATTCTGTAAGCATCTGAAGAAGTCGTTTGTAACGACGAAACGCGTCATGCTATGTAGTCAATAAAGTGTAAATCGTAAGTTCAACTGTTTGGATTTAAGTTTATATTCAATTAAAATGGATTTACATCAAGTAAACGCCAACACTATTAAATAAATTAAATGTTTTGTGATTACAGGATTATTTTTTTGCTGTCTTTCCATGTATCATTCTATCGTATTCATACTTATGTATAAATAAAATGAAATTGGATTCAAACCATATACTGCCACCTACCGTTGGATGACCGATTTTCTAGACTTCTTGAGTCATCAGCTTTCTTTCAAGTATTAAGGACTAGGTGGAACGAGTAGGACTGTTCCACTTACTCTCGATTTCAGAGAGCCATTTTATACAAACTGCTTTTCAACTTGAAAATAGAGGAATTGTTTTGAAGGATTTCCTTTCTAAGAAAAGTGGAAACAAACAAGTATATTCTCATTAAATATATCAATATATGTTCATATTGAGATAAAAAGTGATGTTCGTGAGTACTATAAAATATAAAAATATTGTAAGTAGTATATAGGTATCTCAATTCAATTCTATTATATTTTCAACTTACTCTTTAACAAGGTAAATATTATAGATTTAGAGATTTGAAGTGGACAATCACGACAGTTGACACAAAGATTTTCACAACTCACTGTTAATTAGAGAACTTGAAATGCACGAATATCTATTTTCTATTGACTTTACCTTCACGTCCAATTCACACAGGTGTGTCAAAATTATTCTAACGTTTCTGATTCAGTTCATCGAAATATGGTCATTCAGGTCAGTAAAATATGAAAAACCGGTTCTAATGAATAATTACTACAATTCTTTTAGAGTATTCGGCAAAAAAAACTGTTCGATGCCTCAATCTATAAATAACACGAAAAGATTTAATAAAAATATTCGAGAAATTGCTGAGAGCATTCCTGAATAATGAGGAATTTGGTTGGAAACGTTCAGCATCAAAGTGAATGAGAATGAAAAAATTTTCGATATCTATGACCGGAACACTGACGTTAATTATGAGTGACCTATACTTTAAGGCAAACATATTCATTCAATAAAATAAATATCATCTTAGGGTACTAATCAGATCATTTTTCCGTGAGCAGGTTTTTCATTTGCTTTACATTTTCAAAATCGATAATATACTAATATTACACAAATCTCTACATATACTAAATGTCTATAGACAGATGCCTCACTGTGTTTTACAGGAAGCATGTCCAACAAACATCCATCTTGCAGTTAAAACAGCGGTTAGGGTTACAAATTATAATACGAAGAAGTGAAACTATAAAATTACCAACATTCGAACTTAGATTTTGTTTATTGTCTAAGTGTACAGAACTGTCGCACTGAGTTGGAATCCTGGGTGATATATGGATATTTTTTATGTCTCCATGTTAGGGATACAGAGGAGATACAACTAGAGAGGGGAGCCTTCAAGGATTAATGAAAAAAAGGTTATTGTTGATGGGATATCAATTTTTCTATGCAAGGTTCTTCGGTTAAATAATCTTCACTTCATTTTACAAATTAGCCATAATTATATCATAAATTTCATAACAAGTGATATACTCTGTCACAGGATGCACCACGGTTGTTCTGTTGAATAAACTAATCACTTTCGGGCTTTCAAAATACCTCATCAAACTTTTCGAATCATACTTGATGGGCAGAAAGCAATACGTTTTTAGCAGGGGGTATGAATCACTTATATACCCTTCTTCATCTGGATTGTCCCAAGGTTCCATACTTGGTCCTTTGCTTTTTACAATGTTCATAAATGATATAATCGATGTCAAAGATGTTGAGGGTTTATTTTCGGCTGATGACTTAACGCATAGCCATAAAGTTGCGTAATATTGTAAGTTGGTGTCATCACAACAGATTAACTTTCAACATCTCTAAATGTCATATCATGACGTTCTTCACAAAATATGATTTGATAAATTTCAAATATGAAATTGGTAATAATATTTTGGGAAGATCTAAAACATTTATTGACTTTGGCGTAACCTTCGATTCTCAACTTACTTTTTTAACACATATCAATGTTACAGTAACCGCTGCCTCTAGTTATATGGTTTCATTATTCGCAGGGTAAGAAGTTTGGCAATATATCAACTCTGAAAACATTGTATTGTGCTTTCGTAAGATCTAAACTTGAATACGGATCAACAGTCTGGAATCCTGGTTATCAGTTACATATTGATCAAATGGAGTATATGCAACAAAAGTTCCTGAAATTCTTGAGGTTCAGAAATGCTATGCAATAATCTTCTTGAATAAAATATTTAACAATAATATGAAAAGTCAGGAATTATTGCATAAGCTTCACTTTATTGTTCCAAGAGTTTCTTCCAGAAGCGAATTCACTTTCCACCTTCCAGCACCTAGAAAGAATGTTCTAAAATGTTCTCCATTGCACACGATGTGTGAACAATGTATTATTGTGGAAGCCAAGGTGGATATATTCAACTGTTCTGTTCAAGTTTCCTTGATAAACATTAATCCCTGTTAGAACAATCATATATGTGTATTCACGTACCTAGATCATTCACATACCTGTATATTGACGCATATACTTGTATGTGTGTACATGTGTTAATATATAAATGTGTATGTATGTAAGTTTGGTCAGCATTTAAGTTTTTTTTATTCCTATATTTGTATTTCTTTTTATCAGTTGTGATTTCATATTACAAACTCCTTCTTTCGAAATTGAACTTGTAAATTTGAATGTCCATAATTTTGTACTTCTGTTTTTAGTATCTGTTGTATTTCCTGTTTTGTAATTAGGACCTGTCCTGTAAAACCGTGTGTGTTAACTAGATAAATAAATAAAAAGGTACCTCAGTTTGTCGAATAAGTGTCCCATCATAAAACAAAATATTTAAAAGTAGTACCCACATAAACTCAGTTCTTGTAATACAAATCTCTAGACAATTTTTGTGGTGTAAAGTATAAGTTTCACGTAGCAATTCATGTAAATGAAAAGCTAGGTAGAATGACAAAAGACGCGGTAGTATCGGCAAATAAACTCAAGCAAAGCTTGACAACACTGGGTTTGACACTTTTGACACATTTAAGTTTTTAGTTTAAGGACAATTCAACATAGATCAAAAAGAGAATGCTCTAGAAATCAAGCGGCCAGGAAATGAGCAATGAGAGCCTCTATCCTATCTCTAGTAGGGTTTTTATTGTTAACTTGGAGATTTGTAATAAATGAATTTTTGTATGAACACATCATATTAATATGCTCAAAAATTTAATTTGGATATAATCCTTAATTCGTCTTATATTTTAAATCCTGGATTTTAAACCTATGTTGAATTACTCAATTTTATATAAGTATTCATATATTATATGTGAGAATAAATTACAGTTTTAGGAAAATGTCGTCTTTTGACCCTTGGCCCTACGGAATTTTCAAACGTATACAATTAACGCAATTTATTGACTCTTGGAATAATCAGATGATGATGCTGCCAAAATAAAAGTTTTGAATAGTGTTTTCATTTTTATTTTATTTGACATACACTGTTTACAGTACAGGTCCTAATTACAAAATAGGAAACATAACAGATACAAGGAACCAAATTGGTAGTACAAAAGTTTAATTTTTGTACTTTAAAATTTCAAAACAATTTTAAATGAAAGAGTTTGTGATATGAATCATAACTGATAAAATGAAATATAATAATTATAGGAATAAAAAAAACTTGAATGCTGACCAAACTTATACAAACATATAAATTTAAACACACAAATACATATACATTCACATATTAACACTTATACACACATAATTATATGAGTGAATATGAATTATGTTCGTGAATACATATAAATGATTGTTCTAGCAGAGATTATGTATATCAAGAAAACTTGCCTTAATATCAGTAACAGAACAAATAATTGTTGAGTCAGTGATTTTTAGAAAAGTATTTATTATTACGCAATATGAACTATCACAGAGTTGTTTCATCGTCCATTGAATTTACCCTATAGAAATATTCAAATCGTTAAACACAAGTAGTTGAATTCAAGAAACTGATTGACGAAATTGATATTCATAAAAATTTTTGGAGATGCCGGGGATCGAACCCGGGGCCTTTCACATGCAAAGCGAACGCTCTACCACTGAGCTACATCCCCACATTGGTATTAAAATGTAGCTCAGATCCAGTGTTGGCGTTCACTTGATATAAATCCAATATAAATTGAATATAAACTAAAATTCAAATAATTGAACTTATGATTAACACTTTTATTGATAATATAGCATGACGCGCTTCAGCGTTACAAACGATTTAGTCACTATTCTAGTAGCATCTGAAGAAGTCGTTTGTAACGACGAAACGCCTCATGCTATGTTCTCAATAAAAGTGTACCTACATCAAATGTTCAAGTGTTTGGGGGAATGACGTATAAATATTCGGTGCTTGAGAATTGATATGATCTGAAATGACAATGGAAATATCTTCTATTACTTCCCAAAGATGGAACAATACCTAACCTAGATGGCATTACCGATTTTTGGCAATGCCATCTAGGAGTGATATGGTGAGGTTATAACCCGTGACGTCAGTTGTTTTCGTAACTATTTGTTATTAGTTGTTCTCATTTTCTATTTTTATGGTGTTTTGAAACTCCTTTTACTCAATGCAAGTATATACAGTAATTCGAGCTATTTGTTCAAAGTTCTATATAACTCAATACCAGAACTATTAAGACAAAAGAAAGAAATTTCAAATTTTCAATAGGAAATAACACGGATGAACAAGCTCAAGAATTACGGTTGTGCGAATGTGTATCTTCGGATTGTGATGCAATTGATAACGATATGAAACAAACTGGAAAGAACTATGATAAATTCAATAATGCATGAACTTTGCATAGTTTTGAACATCTTAATCTTTATATCTATAAAAATTAATATAAGTATAATGGAATTTAGAATACACGTAGGTTTGTAAAAATGTTGAAACATTCTGAGTGAATATATTTATAAGCAGTATGCACAAATCAATGTGACACTGAAACCAAATAAAAATTAAAAGAATAAAAGATTTCCTTCAGTATATAAACAATGTGGACATTTGAAAAGTTTTATCTCTAATATCTGTATTATATAAGGCAAGCATTTATTCATCAGAAGTTAGCTTATAAGGCAGATTATTGAAAAACATTCAACTCAATTAGTTGATCCTATTCAATTTTATTTTGTTAAAATATAGGCAATCGATCACTGATAATTAATTCCTCAAAACAAGAACATCAGTGTGTCTGACAAATGTATCAAAAATAGCCCTTTTATAGACCTCAATAAATTGAAATAGTTCATTGATTTTTTTGGAATTTTATTAGCACAGAAGAAGGTTGGACTCAAAGTAGAATAGCGGAATAGTAGAAGCGGGTAAAATTAAGTGAACAATAAAAAAGATATTGAATTGAGCAACGATATTACTGAGTTGAGCTATCCGAAAAAATTGATCCTATAGTACACAAATGTACGTTTATTGTTTACATTGTTTATATGTTTATAAATGTTTTTCAGATGCTCAAGAAAATTAAATAGGATTATTGAATTAAATATTAATCATGTGTATTCACCAAGGAACAATGATGCTACTCATTCCCAAGCATGACATTGCTCAATTTGACCACTCACTCTATTATCAGAGTTGATATTATTACGTTATAGTTAATTAATAATTATTATTAAGTTTATTCAAATCTTTAACAATTTACTATCGAATTTTTATTCACCAAATGCTCATTTGTTCAAAAATAGAGTTAAGTCCAAGTGTTGCACAGTACTTTGATGACTCGAATGTAGAAAATAATATTTGAATAAATTTTTTTATCATATGTTTTCAATTTTTTTTATACTGTGACCATCCTTCACACTGTGACATTGTAGTGAAGGATTAATATTTTTAAGTTAATTCTTCTTTTTCAAATGTATATTTTCGAGAATTCCACGTAAAATTGAACCAATATTTTTATTCGAGGAAGATCAGATTAAAAACTGAAACAATCCAAGGAATGTTTCACAATAAATAATATTATTCCAAAACATTGTCACCTGTTTTAATAAGTTTCAATCAACTCTTGACGATGTGAACAACCCGAAACATATATCAAATTAATCGAAAATTTTTGTATAATTCAGCAAATTGATTTTAATATTACAATTAAGAACATAGGTAATATAAACTTCATAATAAGCCATAAACTTCATTTGAAGCGAAAGTCTAGGGTTATCGAAATTTCAAGAAAATAAAATGTTTGAACAAATCGTAGATATACCCAATAATAAACGGCAAAATCACAAGCGAAATGACCGCAGGTAATAATGTTAATAACAAACCCATACACTCTCACATCTTGTCAATTTCATTTTATTCTTGAAGAGAAAGAATACCCACGGATCCATATACAACGTTTGTTACCACCAGACGCCTTGTTCCACATTTCCCTGTCCAAACAAATATCCGCGATCACGATCATTGTACCATCTACCAACGATCTCTCTTATAAAAGATTCAGAAGAGTGTCGGCCTTCATATGCACCTCGAAGTTCAAGGTGACTAGATCAGTGGATGCTGGAAGCGCTCACGTAGTGTCACAGAATACCGTGTCAAGGACTCTTTTTCTTCGCGGACTTTCGTGCGCTTAGATTAGATTAGCCGATAGATATTTTTCGAAATGCAGCGAAAGTTATTTTTGAGTTTATTAGTTACGGTGTGGCTCGGCGGTGTTTTGTGTACTGAAAATGTCGAGAAAAAAGAAAATAGAACAGTTACAGGTAGAGAGTTGGGTTATGGCGAACTTATTGGATGTATCAGACTGAGGGATACCGGATGTTTTTTAGATGTTGCTGAAGATATAATGGATAATAAGAAGATGTCACTATTGGGTAAGAAATGTTTGATTTCAATCACATTAGAAACAACAATTGAAAGTAAATCGACAATAACATATTTTGTTACATTTTATTCCATAAAACAAAATGATCTAAGACTTCTGAGAGAGTTTGGATAGAATATTTGTATGAATGATCTAGGTACATCAGCTCACTCACTCCAACAAGAGGTCCTTGTGAAATATATGAAAAATTTGATGCAGCATTTTACAAAAAATAAAATGAATTCTATGGACGATGAATCAACTCTGTGATAGTTCATATTAAATAAGAGGTAATAATAAATACTTGTCTAAAAATCACTGACTGAACAATTCTTTATTCGACTAGTTTCGCCTTTTACGGCGTTATCAAGAATTATCATTATAATTATAAAATATTATCGAATAAAGAATTGTTCACTCAGTGATTTTTAGACAAGTATTTATTATTACCTCTCATTTACGAATAAAATAGTTATTCAATACAAAAAGATATTGGTATCAACAACATAGTACGAATATGTTTTGAAGATGATTATTAATTAAATGAGTAATTTGTGAACATAATTCAACTGTTAAAATGAAATATTTTGATATATGGTGTAGACTGAAATTATTTATTTATTCACGGAAAAGCCCATCTACAAAAAATAAGGAAAAACATATAATACCTAAATTTAGTTAACTAAGTCCTTGATTACACAGAGAAAATGACTAAGTGATGTACAAAAATATAGGTCAGTATTTACATAGCGATTACCATAATATAACATTCTATTAATTGGTTCATTTGTCAAATAATTAGTACAATAGGTCGAGTACGCAAATATATTGTCAGTTCTAGTTCTTCTAAAAAGAACGTGAAAGCCAATTTGACAAAGCAATGCATTTGAATCTATAAAATTATTCAAACATTTGAACAGAAAGACCAAATCAAATATAATTCTTTTTGAAACCAAGATTTGTATACCTAATTGAATGCGAATAAAAGTTGCCGAAAAATTTATACGAGGTCTTGACCCCCTGAAAGATATATATAAAAGAAATTTATTCTGCACTCCTTCAATATAATTTTTTATACTAATTTTGTAAAAGTTATTGCTTAATTAATATTAATATTATTTTCGTATACCGAAACAATATTGTAAAGGACATACAATATTTTGAAATTCTTAAAACGTGTTTAATTTATTGATTGTTTCACATGAAATTTCAATAAGTATTTTCCTCCTCAATCAATTTTTCGATGTATTGTTCAGTATCGATAAATTGAGTCAGGAATTGAGTTGCACTCAAAAAACTCTCAAAAAACTTTTGAATATTGAGACCGTTAATTTAGATGTGTTAATTAATGTCATTTAGTCCGCATTAGACATTCAGTTATTGGAAGGAAATTCAAAAATTTGAACAAGTTACAAAAACTAATGAAACAAGTGTAAAATATTCAGTTTCTCCATCAATTTTTTGTAATATCTGAAAGAATTGTTTTGAATACTTTGCATAAAAGAGAGCAGGAGGAATTGAAGATGATTTCAAACGAGTTGTTTTCATTTGAATTATATATTGTGGGAAGTTTGAAAAAGACCTAAATCTTATCTTCTTGTCCAAATTTGGTTCATACTCAGTTAGTTTTCAATCTCATCACGTTATTATGACATTGATTATTGATAATTATCGAGCTGAAGGTCTTTAAGTTTCAATCAAACTCTACCGTTTAATTCTCAATATTTCGTCATATTTTATCGACTTCATCAGGAGATATCTATGAACGAACAAAAATTATAATTACTGTAGATAAAATCATTGTATAAAATAACTTACTGGAAAATGAGATGTCCTAAAATTTCACATTCAAGTAGAAATTGAATATAAACTTAAATTCAAACACTTGAACTTATGATTTACACTTTATTTACTACATAGCATGACGCGTTTCGTCGTTACAAACGACTTATTCTGTAAGCATCTGAAGAAGTCGTTTGAAACGACGAAACGCGTCATGCTATGTAGTGAATAAAGTGTAAATCATAAGTTCAAGTGTTCGAATTTAAGTTTATATTCAATTACAATGGATTTACATCAAGCAAACGCCAACACTATTAAATATGAAAAAAAGTAGAAATTGTTGACATCAACTTTGAACCTACAATCAAGCATTAAATCAATGAATGTAGTATAGTTATATTCATAGTCCCTAAATTTATATGATATTTATTTATTGAAGGTGTGAAATGAGCGGATTCTGCACAAGCCAGAGTTCCCGTTTTCGGTCATATTTTCAACCCTATGTGAAATTTATAATTGATAGTTCTACAGTTCCAAGAAATGAGTTTTTCTGAGAAATCGTCTACTATTTTTGAATCTTTCATCACATTTCGGAAGAACCGAACTGTTTTCGAAATATGCACAAAAGAAACCCCTTTTCTGATTCAATTAATTGTTTATTAAAATTTCTCGAATTTTTTCAAAAACCATCTATACACTGGTCAGAATCGAAAGACATCTCGTTTATATTTTTTGGAGGCGGAGAAAAATGTTTGACCCAAAACGCATTTGTTGAAAGTTGCCAAGCAATTCGGTTATTTTTCCTAATATCCGTGTATATGTGAGAAAGATAGAGATTTCAAATATTAAAAGCGTTGTAACTGTTTATGATACCCATTATTTAATCTCTCCTTTTCTATTAATTTCCTGTCAGATCGACATTAAGATAAAATTCAGTCAAGATATCAGTGAAAGCACTGAATGAAGATTCTTAATCGATAAACAACATTAATATTAATATGATCGAAGATATAAGAGGAGGTACCTTTGGTGCTATTTTATGTTGTGTCTATTTTGGGAAGCAGGTGGATATATCATGGATACTGACCTCCTTTTTACAGGCATGACCCTAACTCTTGATCATTAACGATAGGCAAAAAAGTTGAAAGTGGTGTTAAACATATTGATTACCAAATTCGTTTCTTCTCGTACAGAATTAAACGGGCAATTATAACTGAACTGGTTTTGATGGATATGAAATAAAAAACAGGATAATTACCTTTATATTTAATTTAACAACGAAAAAATATTACTAGCGATTTGATGAAAATATTTTGAATGTATTTGGGACGTGTGAATATTTGAAGAAGAATGAAACAAGGGTTCCACAATTTTATGGTTGTGGTGAGAGTAAACCGAGAGAAGCTTTATGCGTGGGCGAAACATGATGAATTTTTTAGACTAGATTTCTTTTAAAATTCGAAATATTTTTCAGAAAATATCAGTGGTTTATTTTGATTTTTTATTCAAGACATAATACATAAATTGAGGAAAAATGCAGAGTCGATAAATGATGATAATAATGATCTCTTTCATCACAAAGCAAAAAAAAATTTTAAATATCAAAGAATCGTTCACAACTCTCAATATATACCCTTACTATGTATATAGGTGTATATAAATAAGACTTAACTCCATGATGTTGATTAGTGATTCGCTGATCATCAATCAACTGTTTAAAACTTTTACAATACCTACCATTCATATACAATAAGAACCGTGTTGGTCCTAAAATATTGCCCTGCGGCACACCACGTGCAGTTATTCTTGCAGTAGGAATGTTACCATATTTCATAACTTGGATTCAACCGGTTGGGTTTCCTTGGAACCAACAGAGAATTGTTCGAGCGAAACCATCCTTTTTTATTTTCTAATTATTAACAATTATCGTTTAATTTTTCAGAAGGTTTTCCTATAATCCATGAACACTACTCTGTTTATTCTTCCTCTTCTGATGTCTGTTTTCAATTGAATCACATCTCTTCTTGAAATGTATTTGTGAATAAACAGGAAAATACTTTGTTTACTTGCATTTTATATCTCCTAAATCGAATGAGACTTATGCAAATCCCATTCAATGATTTACACATCTCCATTCAATCATAAAGGATTGTAAAATTGATTCAAAAAGATGATCTCGCTATTTTCAATACGTTTTTAATCACAGGACAACCCAAAGGTCTCTTTATTCATTAATCAAGTAAGAACTTTTTGTATCGGCTTACAGCCATATGTATACAGGTGCCACAAGCTCATTTCTGTCATTTTTCCATTAATTGAATATATTTTGATTAATCAGGTCTATAAAATAGTTATTTTTGATGCTTTGGTCAGATATTTAGACGGATGTCATGTTTCGTAGTATTCATTTCTGATGTTTATTTTTGTTATTGAAGAATGTGAAAACTACCATCTTCACTCCTAATAACAATTCTAGTATATATATTTATGTTTCAATCCGTCAGAAATCTTGCAACACAATTCGAGAACAAAAGTAATTGAAAAAATGTTTATTGACAGTAATATTTGTCGTTAATAAAAATTGATAAGAAGAAAATTTTCCAAAGGTTTTCACACCTTATGGTCCACCTTGTTTGTGAATTCTGCAATTCCAAATGAAATAATATGATAAAATATATTATAAGGGATATTTCAGAGGGTATGAGAATGAAAATAAACCATCATTTTTAATGTCTTTACGGAGATCTCGTTAAGTATTATTTTTTATTACAGTTATGTAAATCTTAGGAACTGAAAATTATTCTCTTAGATCTAATGTGAATTACTGATTATATGCATGATGTTTTAATCGTTTTGTACATCTGACAATAATCATACAAGTAGGTGAGTGGAGTCGTTGAGCATATGGATGAACTAATTGCATGGAAATTACTCTGAATACTTTGAAACTTTATTTATATATATATATATATATATATATATATATATATATATATATATATAAATGTAATTATATAAATAATAATAATAAATGGTAAAATAAGCAGAATTTAAAACAATTAAAACAATAATCAGTAGAAATTGAAATTGTAGATATAAAAGTGTTTCCGTATGATAACCAAAATTAACAATCGAATGAATTGACAAGAAGCACAGAGAACATTGACACCGAAAAACGAACACAGAGGTGAGAGAATAGAATACTGTAGTCACAAATGTCATGTCTCACACGTAACAAATAAAAGTCTAACAAGGTTGGAAAATGTCTGCGAAGGTTACTTAAAAAGGTTACTGCGAAGGTTTTAAGTAACCTTCGCAGACATTTTCCAACCTTGTTAGACTTTTATTTGTTACGTGTGAGACATGACATTTGTGACTACAGTATTCTATTCTCTCACCTCTGTGTTCGTTTTTCGGTGTCAATGTTCTCTGTGCTTCTTGTCAATTCATTCGATTGTTAATTTTGGTTATCATACGGAAACACTTTTATATCTACAATTTCAATTTCTACTGATTATTGTTTTATGATTAATATATATATATATATATATATATATATATATATATATATATATATATATATATATATATATATATATATATTAGATATAAATCAGATATTCGTGGGATAGCAGTCAGGTGGTGTCAAATAAGAAGACTCTTTTTTCCTTAACTCGAGCTTTCAAAACTATATTGTTCCTTCATCAGAAGTGCTACAACGTAATATTACAATCAAAATGGTGAATCAAACAACAAAAAGGTTAACTTACGAAATTGAGGTTTATTCTGAAAAGTTGTTCAATAAGATAAAAGAAATTTGTACCAGACCGCATGGTTTAGCTCCAATTGATAACCCACCGTGCAGGTTATGTCTGATTTTCACAAAACAATGACAATGACATTATTAAAAATCAGGTTTGACAGAACGACAGCTAAATATAAAGGAACTAAACACATCAGAGCTACGTTGTTGAATAGGTGTTGGTTACAATTTGAAATTTGGGTACAATTTGCATCCTCACAACATTCCGTAAACTCCAGGTAAGCACACAAAACCTTGGTAAAATATAAAGCTCCAAAATTTTATAAAGTAATCAAAAATCTACGTTAATAACTAAATGATCCATAGTCTATAGTACTCCTGATGTTATATTTGAGTTATAAAACTATGTTATATTATATTATAATAAGTCCTCTCAAAGATTTTGAAACATTTTAATAGAATAATTTAAAAAAAATTATGATATGTAATGTGTTATACAGTACCAATGATTTTTTGAAAAAAGATTACTGTGTGTTTTAGGTAATCTTCAATTCTTTTTTATTCATATTTTTCTGTTCTTTATTGTTGTTCCTATGTTAGCGAAATGTTGACTTGTGCATATACAAATGTATCAACCACCAATAAATACTCATTCACTTACTTACTTCCAATTAAATTTTGTGCTTCGTTGATTTGGTGTGATTGTATAAAATATCTGAGCATTATTCATTACGCTTTTCAAAATGAATCACTCGACGTTTGGAAACATCTGGACGTTTCATTGATATACTCCGAGTGATTATAAGATGCATCCTGTGTGTAAACTTCAACATTGACAAGATTGCATTTTGATACCTTTTAATGGCTCTTTGTGTATGTATGAAGAACAGGATGTGATATCTTGAATATTCAACGAAGAGTAGAATGGTGTGGCATTGTTTTCATTTTCGATATCGTTCAAGATATACCTTTCACCAAAATCACGGATTTCTTAGTATGTCCGGTTGAACACTCCTTCAATTTTCAATGCAATCGATGTTAAATTTGCGCTTTAATCCATTCAAATTGAAGGGCCCTGGATTCTTTCAGATGAAAATTTTTAAAGATTGTATCTTTTAAGATGTATTTTTTATGTTGTATCTCAGGGAATTTATTTAACTTCAATTTCATACAGCTTCGGATGAAATTGGTTGACTTTTCTTGAAAAGCCATGAAATAAACCAAGACTTTGTCCAAAATATGTCAATATTTAGATGGTTCGATATTTGATGGACATTTAGATAGTTCAGTCGCCAATAAAGTGCCCCAACTTTTCATTCCAGTGATTCATCAAATTGAAACTATATTTTTAGGTTTATACAAGAAGGTATAGATGGCGTTGCGTCAATAGATATTGAAGAAATTGAACTACAAAGAGATGATTTATAAAACGTTGTATTTCGAAGAAATCCATGTCGTATGAAGTAAATTTTTTCGAACATTTTTATGTTCAAATTTATGTTCAATTGAAAGAGCTTTTGCTCAGGAACAGTTCAGGAATAATAGGATATAGGAATAGAAATTGTGTGGAATTTAATCAAAATAGGATTGTTTAATGAACTTACGAAATTCTTCATTGAATGGAAACGCCTTCAATGAGAAAATTGCATTTTCCAAAAGATGTTTTTTCACAGAATCTGAGAAGGAGTGAAATAATTAGAACAGCTAAACGATAACTCAAGTGTTTCCATCATTTGAGATAACGACTAGATAACGTCTTTTGCTTATGTCTTCAACCTATACTTAAAACATCACTATATATTGATTTTTCAATGATATAAAAAGCGTGAGACAACAAATGTTTTATAGATTCCATTATATCTTTTGACTTAATAAGTACCTATATTCTAAAATGCTTAGGTATCCAACTAAGTTCACCATAAGACTTCGTTCTGTTCTATCGTGATGAAGAATTTGGCAGGGCAAATGGAGCCTTACAGCCATTTTCCTCATTGAAGGTAGTATTCGAGCGAAAAGCTAAGAACATGAAAGTAGGAAGTCATACTAGATGAGGCAGCTGAATATAGAAGACATATTAGTGACAATAAGCATAATCTGCAGCCTTCACCCTTTCACTTCGCATATTTTGCTGCCTTAAACAATTCACATAAAATTGCACAATTTCTTATATGCAGCTGTACCTACTGCAGTCAGCTTTTTCAAACTTTTTTTGAATTCCTCAAATGTGCTCCCAAGAAAACTATATAAATTCAAACCTTTATTCAGATCATATTATGGCGGATCATATCATACCACGAAGATATACAAAACAGACATCAGATTTCTCTGCACATTGATGACGATATCTCCTCAGATTTTTCGGTCGAATACTATTTCTGGTTTTGTTATTACATAGCTAATGTTCAATACCAATGCTTTTTTGCGGTTATTGCAGATTTTTTGAAATGTTGCCTGAGGATATACCCAACGATTTTGTCATTGTATTTAGAACAATCTATGAGTTGTTATATTCAAAAAGACATAACTCAGAAAATATTCAACACTTCACAACAGTTTGCATATTCAGTAGTAAGTGTTAATTAAATGATAATAGACAGTTAAGTTTAATTAATTTGATAATTGAACAGTTAACACTTTTAACAACCTAATTTGATGATACAAGACTGAAAAATGATTAAAACTTCGAATTGATTGCAGTTAATTAAAAGTTCTGCAAGACATTATTAACGGCAAGTTATTCGCACCAGTTAATACGAGATTGTCTTTGCGGTAAGACCAGCAATTACCAGTTATATGCAATGGGAGTCAGGAGAATGTGGAATGTATGATAGCTACATGTAGCTTTCATTGCATTAAATTGAATCTGAGACAACAGTGCTTTTAATACAGGCTAGGGCTACGTGAAGATGTTGATGCTTGATTATTACGTTCGATTGAAATTGTGTCACACTGTATAATTTTTCGCTTAGTTTAACTCTTCATTGATATGAAATTATAATTATGATACCAAGTTTCATTTCGAAATAGAATAGGTATATGTTATGAAAATCTTCTATCTCAAAATTATACACCAGAATTCGAAAAAGGTTCAAAACAATATTTCTACTGATCAGGAAACTTAGATTATGGTAAATTCGCTGAACTCTTGGTGAAAAATCGTTCAATATATTGATTGAAAAACACTTGACGCAGTTTCATAAACTTATATCATTTCCTTAACAATTCTTTCGGGATGTTTCAACATTTTTGAGAGCTAAACTAGTTAAATTTTTGAAACAAGCTCGTTTCGTGAAAATAGTTTTGAAAGTATGTTTAAAAACTTAACAACTCGAAACAATTTTCAAGCAATTTTGTGAAACTGACTCAAGTTTTTTATTCAGTATAATATAATTGTGGTATAAAAATAATAATAATAACAATAAGTTCTTTGTTCTCAACAGGTTTAACACCCAATTACAGAAAATGATAACAAGGTTAAATACTAACTAAATAATCAAAATGAAAAAGATTTAACAATGAGCTCAATATAATCTGAAAAAATAGTAACTAATAACTACATTATAGCATTCAATGGAATATTACAAAGAACTCAATCTAAATCAATTCATTTCAGTCAATTTTCTTTGTTCACATAAATCCCAATAATAACTTCTATGGAGTCAAAGTGAATGTCACAATTATTGGCAACTCTATTGAATATAAACTGCATAAACCAAATGGGAGATTGTACTAGGGAGTTGGTGCTCGGAGTCTCTAGGTGGAATAATTCTGTATTACGAGAATTTTGCCTAGGAACACGAAATTTCAAAGCGGACAAGAGCGGAGGACAATCAATACTATTGTGCAGTAATTCGTACAAAAACTTGAGTGATAAAGTTTCTCTCTTGCTCTGCAATGAGATGAAACTAAATCGACTCAATAATTTGTTATGATTGACTCCTCTCTGTGGATAAACTTCCTTCTTCCTCCAAACTGAGCATTTCAAGAACCTTCTCTGAACAGCCTCATGATGGCGTGAATGGCAAGTGTAACTGGGATGCCAGATCATGCTGCCATACTCCAACTCGCTATGGATTAGGGAATTAAATAGTCCTATGAATGTTGAGGAATTATTGAAATATTTGCCATTACGTATAAAGAATATAACAGATGAAATAAAATGGAGGATGTGTGGGACAAAGCAAAGCTTCTGGTCGAAGAGTACACCAAGATCTCTCACCTTATCAGAACGAGAAAGAACCTGACCACCGACGCTATAATCACAGTCAATTTGGTCTCTCTTCCTTGTGAATGAAATAACATTACACTTTGACACATTCACACTAAAATAATTGCCCTCACACCAACTAGCAAAATCGTCCAGCGCGAGCTGACGTTGAACACAGAATACATCTGTTAGTATCTGAAGAAGTCGGTTGTAACGACGAAACGGGCCATGCTATGTTGTCAATGAAATTTGAATCAAAAATTCAAGTGTTTGAATAACTTTAGTTTATATTCAATTATAATGAATTTACATCAAGTAAACGCCAACACTGTTAAATATAGTACAGTGAGATGAATTTATGAAGCTGGATGTCATCATTTTCTTAATATTTTTTTTCATTCACATTATTGCTTTCTTATATGATTGATTTGTGCAGATATAATTTAATTACTTATAATTATAATTCGTAATGAATTTATTAATAATATTGTGTTGTATATAAATGTTAAATTAATAATATTAAATATAATATTATTAAAAAACAATGATATTATATTTATATATCAAGTGATATTGTTGTTATTGAGCAATTGTATTTTTGAATACAGATATTTTGAAAATTTGATTAATAAATAAACAGGAAATTACTATCTCTGATAATGCTGATTAAAATCAGATTCGATCAGTTGGAGCACTTCTGATCTGTTGAGACGCAAAACATTCATTAGGCGTGTAATGATTTTCACTTTCATAAGCATGACAAAGCAGTCGATATTGACGATAGATGATTTGCAGATTTGAAACTTCTATGTTTGTTTCATCTATGATTTGATAAAATATCATTATTCAATTAGTGGATATATATTAGATAATGAAGAAGGCAACTGATACTTATCTACTTTGTACTTTGTAATACAATGTAAAAAGTTCCAATTTTTGGAAATTTTTGGAAACTTTGATTTTATTTCAAATATTGGAATAAAATAAGATCGTTTGTGTTTTTCACTATACACGAGGTTGTTTTAAAACATATACGTAAAACTCAGGGTTTAAAAATAAAGTTTTAGGGAAATATTAGGTACCTACTATTCTGAGAACACTTTTCGTATGATTTTGAAATTTTTTGAAATTAAAGGAGGGGATGTTACTATACCTCCCTTGTCATTCTTTCTAACCAAAACTGAGAAAAAACTGAGGATGACACACAAATAAAAAATTTTTGTGTCATTCTATTTTTGTTTTAAAGAATTTATAGAAAAATATTTTTTTATAAATTCTTTTTATAATTCAGAAAATTTTTGGTACTCCGCAATTTTCTCTTTATACTAATCGTTTCCCAATGGAAAAACAAAATCTGAACGTATGCAAAAGAGATAAAAAACTTTATGAGAAAAAAATGAAGTGGGCTACTATCTTTCACAAGATGTTTCATTTTATTCTTCTTATTGGACACCATTTTTTTCCATATCATAGTGCGACTGTTGTCCTAAATTCAGTTGAGACGTTGAGATCTTATTCTATTCCCTCCACTAATTTGAAAGAGGAAGAATGAGCAGAAAGTGGGTTCTTATAATAGTAATATTTCCTTATTATTTTTGACTTCAAGATGAAAAATTAAACCATTATTTTCCTAGCATATTTGTAGCGTAATATCTCCCTACAGTTGGCTTTTGACCAAAATTTTAATAAACAATCATTATATTATCCAAGGAATCCCCCTAAAGTTTTTGACATTCGTTTCAAAACACTCTGTATATCTTAAACACACAGTATTGAAGAATAGAAGATGTACGTGGAAGAATATCACATAAAATTGTATTTGAGGTAGTACATTCCCAGTAAGATTACATTCGATTATATTCAAAACGTTATATCAAAGCAAATGAGAAAGATTACGAAGACACATAAAATATTGAAACATGCAAATTGGAAACTGCATCATCACAAACTGATCGAAAAAAATAAAATGAAATTCACAAATTACTGAGTCTCATTCCAATTGTGTTATTAAATTTTCAAGTATCGGTTATTAAATACTGAGTCTCAAAGTATTGACTTATACGATAAGTCGTATTCAATTTCCTAAGTGGTCATTTTGGTTATTAAGTCGCGTATTATTTAACTCAATCAGAGAAATCGAATAACGGTTGTTTTTTATACAATGACGACTGTTAATGTTTGGTCAGTGGAATGCTCTTCAACCTGAATTCGAGTGTGTTTATTAGGCAGATTCACATACACGAGGAACTGTTTCGGGGACTTGACACACTTAATTGAGACCATCGCATAAGAATGTTGGATTGAATTATCCGGTTTAATTGCTTCATTCAAATTTTTACTCACACTCCTCAGGAAAGTGACTAGTGAAACTAGTCATAAATTACGTCTTTATGAGCATCTTTTCTCACATAAACTTTGTTTGTGTGTAATATTGCTCTAGCAGTTGATTGAATTTTGTGCCTAGCTCATTTTCTCATTGAAGCGTGTAAGATAGTTTCGATTGTTATGGTCGCTGACATACAAGGTCTCTTTGGAAAGAACTGAACTACCTTTTGAATAATCTCTATTTCACAATTTATGGTATCTAAGTAATAATCTCTTCTTCAAAGGTTTTGCCTATTTTCATTTCATCGTCGTTTTCTGACAAAATAGCTTGATAGACTTTCAAGCAAATAATCAATGGCTGGGACAACAGTTTATTCATCAATCGTGCAAAAACACGATTTTCCTAGTTTTTCGTAGATGTAAGACCCTGAAGAACAATAATATTAATAATAATATCTATTTAACTGAAGCTATACAAAAAATTTACATATTTTGAACTCTCAATTTTGAATTACATACCTATTTCATTATTTAAAGTCCTAGTATATGCTATTTTCAGATTTAGAAAGCTTACAACTTTGGACATAACTTTGGATAACTGTAAATTACCACAAATATGATATCGAATAAAACTTTTTATCGAATATCTCAAGTTCAGAAGAATTAATGAAAGGAACAAATTTGATTATTCAATAATGATTAGCGAAGTTATAAAAAAGCATACTTCATTTTTATTCTGGTATTTATCATAAAATGTCAATGAGCAATTAACTCAGGTTTGTTGATATTTTTGATTTCATAAATTCATTGGACCGAAATTATTCAGTCATGTTCGAATAATAAATAAAAGAATTACTTTGTTTTTATTATATCGATTATTTGGTCAATTTTGACGTGGCCATAAGAATTAAATCCAATTTTCAAATTGGAAAGAATTTTTAAATTGAGGTAGCTATAACACAGAGTTGAGATGTTTCAAGTTTCATCGTAACATTGTTGCTAAAACTGATATTTCTTGTCACCCAAAAACCTTTTTGCTTTCACTTCAAAAAGAACAAGAACAGTATAATATAATGTAAACAAAAATCACGATCCTAATAGTCGTATTTTCGAATCAATATTGAAGTGAAGTACCTAGTATTCAGTGAAGTCAACAGTGTAAGAGAATATCAAAAAATTACTGGTTTTCAAGAGGACAAGTTCACATATATGGATATAACGAGTAAAGATAGAGGAGTCGCTTTCTTTATTAGGTTAATGGACGGTATAGCTCAATGTAGCTTGTGCCCAATACATGCTTTAAATTTCTCGTCGATAATTCAAAGATCTTCTAAGAGTTTGCAATTTCTGGACATTAACCAATTTTCATGATGGGAAATACCAGGGATCGAGTGTATATAAATATGACTGAGATTGAATTCTTGCTTAACTCTTGGTGAAACATAATTAAATATTGAACTAAATTGCACACTTCACTTACAAAGTTGCAAAGACTAAACTACGAGTAGTGTAGTCTTTCTAGTAGTTTTTAGTAGTTTTAGATGAGCTCACGTTCGAAACATGTTGCCTAATTCATGTTGTTAAATATAATCGTAAAAAATTAAGAAAAGTGTTTAATTTGATTTGATAGTGTATAAATCTGTTTATGTATCAAAACTTGGCCGGTTTCGAAGAGAAAATGACTGATTTGATAAAGTTATGTTTTATAATACTTCAAGCAACAACAAAGTTTTTGTATTGAATGTATTCGAATGTTTTTGTATTTTAATGTGAGAAACTTTATTCTCGTTGACGTTTCGTTTTATATCACAACTTTGTCAAAACTAATTTGAAACTAATTGTGATATAGAACGAAAAGTCAACGAGAATGAAGTTTTTCACATTAAAATAAGTCTTTTATTGCTAATAACATTTGAAAAAAACCATATTAAACAGAAAATAAATCAACTTTAAAACTATCCTACATATATATATATATATATATATATATATATATATATATATATATATATATATATATATATATATATATATATATATATATATATATATATATATATATATATATATATATATATATATATATATATATATATATATATATATTATATATATATTATATATTATATTATTATATTAGTTTCGACAAAATTGTGATATACAACGAAACGTCAAGAAAAATAAAGTTTTTCATATTAAAAGAAGCCTGTTATTGCTAGCTAGGATATATTATATATATATATATATATATATATATATATATATATATATATATATATATATAATATATATAGGTTTTATGATTAAACTACATTCGCTGAAACGCTTTGGTTTCTCCTATATCTGGTTACCCTACAATAAAATTATTGTCTCAGCCAACAAAAGTAATTTTAAACGTACCTAGTGTCAGATCATTTCCAATTATATATTGAACTAATTAAAATCATTATTATTTCAATGATCAATGACTTAATGACTTTATGAAATAACACAGGATAATATGCTGGTAGGACAAATACTATTTCTATGTAAGCAATAAATTTCTCGCATCTGAATATTTTTGAAGAAATAAACTGAAATTATATAAAAATTAAACGTACGTCAATGTCCATATATTGTTGTTCTACTGACAATTTCAAAAATCCGGGTTAATGTACCGCATTACGTATAGTATCGGAATGTGAGTAAATGAAAGTATTCACTTGATGTGTCGTATGTTACCAGTAAAACACGTTTGTGTCAACGGTTGCCTTCCGCTTTCAATAGCACCTTGCAGTTTTGTAAGTTGAGTGCATTTTCCAATTTTAATTTAAATGATAATTATTGAAAATAGAATTGTGTGCGTTGTAGAATCTCATGATGGAGATCATAGAGTATCGTATCGGGCTGAAAATTAATTGAAATATTCCACACGGCGCAACATGTCACACAGCGCGTGCCACAATCGATTTATTGAAAGACACGTTTGGTGACCGCCTAATTTCACGTTTTGGACCTGTGAATTGGCCTTCAAGATCTTGTGATTCAACACCGCTAGACTACTTTCTGTGAAGCTATGTAAAGTCACTCCTCTATGCGGATAAGCCACAAACGCTTTACCATTTGGAAGACAATATTCGCCGTGTTATTGCCGATATACGGCCACAAATGTTGGAAAAAGTCATCGAAAATTGGACGTCCTGATTGGACTACATCCGGACAGCCGTGGCAGTCATATGCCAGAAATCATATTCAAAATGTAAGCTACGAGAATATCTTCAGAATAAAAAAAAATTCTTGTCAATCGAATGATGCATCGTTGTTTTATCGCAATTTAAAGTTTTATACCCAAAAAAACACCCTTTATAAGATGTAGGGATTAATCAGTGTAATTCAGTAATGCGAATTATTGATTGAAAATTGAAAATTTCGCGTAACTCATATGCATAAAGAATGAAATATCCGAAATATTAAAAAAAATGACTTTTATAAGTAAAGTACTGAATAAACTAAATATTTATGTATCTCGATAGCGTTAACTCAAAAAATTTATTTCCCAACAGATAATATAAATACTTCTGATATATTTGCGGTTATATGATTGAACAAGTCAGATGAATTATCATTTTTTTAAAAAAAATTATAAGTACTTTCTAGTTTGACAAATTTTTTGTATTGAGACAATATTCTTCAATACACTTCGCAAAGGGGGTAGTAAGCTGCGAAATATGAATAAATGATAATGAAATGTTCGATAAATCGTCAGTGAGTACTAAAAAAGAACGAAAGGAAACTTTTCATTGAAGTGAACAGTTTAAGAATCTGAAAGGTAAATGATGATGCAATTTTCTCAGCTTGAACAAAGAAGTTCAATGTCATCCAAATTCTTGCCAAATATTCAGACTAAGTATCTCATATTGACCTAGAATTGATAGCTCTTTTGTTGTGATTCCTAGGAAATAAGAAGTTCTACAGGAAATGGAGCGTACCATGTTACAAATCAATAAAGTCAATGATTTATTTCGATCGATTCATTGTACAATACTTATTTGAACATTTTAGAATACCTTTGCCACATTTCTCGAATTTCTTCAAGGCACTCGATATACTCTTCGGGCTATTAACCCTTTGTAAAGAATTTTTTACAACTGAAAATTTTGGAGGCTGTATGCTCTCCAAATAGTCCTGGAGTTTCATGTCTTTCAGACCTCTTATACTAAAAAATACCCTGGGATTATCTACGTATTCTGAAAACTTAGCATAATAGAGCATCTCAAAAGTATTTCTCAAATAAATTATGATATGCTCGGTTCTCAGGTGATATCCCTGAGGAACACCTGATCTATTCAGAGAAGTACTTGCCTTCTATTCTTTCACGCACATATATCGAGATGTATTCAAAATATAATATTGTAGCCACCTCAGCAAGCCACTCCAGCAAGTAACCTAATAAATTATTTCATTGAGAGTCTTTTTGAAATATGTATAAACAGAATCTACATGTTATTTGAAGAAGTAAATTGTTACTTTCATCAAATAAGTGCATTACACACCTGATGAAATATATTGAACCAATTGTTTTATTGATTGAATTCCATCAAATTCTTCATCAATAATTCGATGTTTCCCACGCAATCACATTCATCAAAGTATCTTTCGCAGCGAATTCAAATGTCTCGAATTTCGTATTTTCAACCGCTATCCTAACAGTCCCAGAAACGAGACTGGAATTTGAAATTCGTGATATTATTTAATATTACTTCTACGTTCTTTTGGCAGTAAGTACGTCTTATATCGGGTTAAAAGAACTAATAGTTAAGAGCACGCACCGCATAATTAATTTTTCTATGCATATCACTTGATACAAACTTGCAACTTCGTCAGAATTACGAGGTGTTATTAGTTTGAGGCAATGTACAAGGGTAACTCCATAAGTTTATGACTAATTAATTAAGCCATGTGAATATGCATTTTTGGGCCTTACATTTCACTTTAGGCAGTATAATATAATCCATTACCTCTGAATATTATATTTGAAGGTCACAAATTTTTGTATATCTCTATTATTATACATATTGGTGTATGTCTCTTTTATTTGAGGGGTAAGTACTTGTGCACTATTTACCAGGTATATAGGTGAATATTAGATGAAATACGCTACTTTATTTGATATTAGATTTGGGACAAAAATATATATTCTTAAGTTCCTACAGTTTCGAGCTTCTTTGATCTTCCAACTATTGATATAACTAAAGTGTTATATCAATAGCTACACTGTGGCCAATAAGTAAGAACTAATGACATGGAAATCATGGAATTTCTATATTTTCACGAATGATGTTTTGTTTGATGAATGATTCTTGTTCATACCTTCATAAAATCAGCAAGTGCTCTATATTCAACAACAATTGGTCAGTTGACTCTGTTCCTTTTTATATTTCACAGAACAATTATACACAGGTTCTTTCAGTTTGCATTCTCATTCAATTGTTATGTTAAGAGTTGCATGTTTATAATTGCTTGAAGTAGTTGGAATAATATCATTTAATGAAACCTTTGAATTTACAGCTGAAGCAGACAGAATAGCAGCACAAAGAGGAAGAGCAGAGGGCGAAGAAGAATCTGAAACGCCAACCCAGCTGTCAAATACTATAAAACAACTAGTTAATGAATTGACAGACATGGTAGTGCATGGCATAGGTGGATTATTCAGAGATGCGAAAGACGATGATGAAGAAGAGGAAAGCACAGATACAAATGTTGCAGAGAAGGATGACGAGAAGAATGACGACGAAGAAGAAGACAGCTCAAGGGCAGTAGGTGAGAAAAAAAATTTCTATGACGTAGACACATTTTTAAAAATCTATAACCATTTTGAAATTCCGTGTATTATCAAAAAGCATAGAATAGACGTTCATTCTTCAGGACTTCACAGATTTGAATAACGAACGAATTATGATATTTATTTCTGTAGAGAAGCACCACAGCAGAATATTATAGTTGTGTCACTACATACAATGTGATATAATGTCTTAATTTACCATCTATGTAATTAAGTAGTATCTAAACTCTTCAATTTCAGTCAAATATTTTAGCTCAACGTTTTTGTCAATTCAAAATGGATAGATTCAGTTTTTTAAATGTTGAGGATTAAGATAGTTGAGTCAGTTGTTTTGAACATCAAATATGTTCAAAATTTATCAAATGTTTTTGTCAGTTCTTCGTTTTCTGTGTTCGAATTACGATGTTATTTCAACGATTATAATGACCTCACCGATTTTCAGGTAACACAGTTAGTCGTCCAAGTATATCACAAACAGAATGGACCAAGTATTTGTCCCTGAGGTACCCCTAAGTCACCATGAAATCTCATTGAATTAACAATATGAAATCAATGCATTATATTCAAATTCTGAAAGAAAATTGCACGTTCTTGCACTATTTACGTTGCCAACTTTCTGAACTTCAGACATCGTTAAACAGTAGATAAATGAAGTTTTGGAACTTCCTTAATGTGTAGCAACTTCTCTTGAAAGTTGCTACATGAAAAATATTATTCCGCATGTCTTTTCTCAAGACGGTTAAGTGAAGCTTCATTTCTATCTCGGAGTATTAGTGGTCAGCTTTGTCCATGTGTGATCGTGTTTTTTCTTTGCTGTAGTGGATTCGCGGTCTATAGCATTGCTTTCATAGCTCATAAAATGAACAAACAATTTTTTTATCGCGATAGTGATAAAAATTGATATGAATTTATCATATGAATGGATCATTTCATCATCAGGTATTTTCAATTTTTTTCCAATTTTTTGATTATCACCTAATCATTTCATGAATTTTCAAAATAATCGAAAGATTGAAATCGTAAGTTAAGATTCACAATAACCAAAAATATTCGCAATGCAATTATAACACGAGTCTCGATATTAGACATACTTCATACTCGATCTGAAGACTGGAAATCTAGCCAAAAAATCTGCAATGATACAAGAGTACTCTCACAAATTCTCGAAACAGTCTTGAGACTGTTTTGTCTCGGTTGGGTATCTACCTTTAGCAATTCAATTTCATAAAATTCAATTATAACTTGAAACTTTCGTAATTCTGATAGAGTATGGAAATGAACTGAAGATAACTGTTGCATTGGCAGGATGTACGACCTGCCAAAAACTTTCATGCAGGAGGATTTCTGAATGATTTATAGGAAATCACGACCTGGACCTACATTCGACTCAATAAATATAATTTTATATTTTAATGTATACGTTTTGGACGTGTATCTACCGACCAGTTTATATTATCTGATGAATCACAACGATCGAATGCTATCAGAACAACCGTTAAATTGAATGGTTTTGTTTTTGATACATTCATGTGTCCTCTTTAATAATTGGAGGTGAAGTCTAAGAATAAGTAGTACAGCGATCAGGTCGCATAGTATTATTAGTACTACACACACACAAATATATATATATATATATATATATATATATATATATATATATATATATATATATATATATATATATATATATATATAAATTAAAATGAAAATTATCGGCATATCCCGCAAATTGGTAGCAGCCGTTGACACATGTTTCGATCTTATTGGATCTCCTCAGAACGGCGTAGCCAAGTTCTAGTTGTACGAACCTGGAGGTGGAAACACAAAAAGAAAAGCTAAGAAAAAACAATTTCTGAAGAAAGTCGCAACATTTCAGGCTACCGCCTGAAATTCTTTTTTCTCAGCTTTTCTTTTTGTTTCCACCTTCAGGTTCGTGCAACTAGAACTTTGCTACGCCGTTCTGAGGAATTTCAATGAGATCGAAACACGTGTCAACGGCTGCTTCCAATCTGCGGGATATGCCGATAATTTTCATTTTAATTCAAGTTTTCTTCCGCATCAAACTCCACTAACTACTCCACGAAGCAAATGAAGGAAACTAGGAACGATAAGAAATAATTCGGTTGCGTGGCCTCAATCTGCCTACTCCACGAGCCAAATCGTTTCCAATAGTTAACTCCGAAGTCTCAACCTGCCTACTCTTTGGAGTCAACTGTAATTTCAACTGGAATTTATTCCAACTCCTGAAGATGGCTTCACAACGGAAGCCGAAACGTCGGGATTATATGAATCTAGAACGCGGCTCATTCCGAGAACCAAGTTTTATACATACTTCTGACCGCGGAAACCTTTGTGAACATATATATATATATATATATATATATATATATATATATATATATATATATATATATATATATATATATATATATATATATATATATATATAATTCAAAAAGGTTTACACAGGTACATTTAAAAAACAAAAGAAAAAAAACTTATGGTATAGACCTGCACTTGTAACAGCCGTTGACATATGTTTCGAGCTATTGGCTCTCTTCAGAACGGCGCAGTTCAAGTTTCAGATGTTCGAACTTGAAAGTTAATTAAAACACAAAGTTCTACGTGAAGGAATCGACCTCTCTGTTGCTTGAAATGAATATCTCTGACGGGTTCTGGAGACTGAATCAATTATCCGCCAATGGGGCGATATTTATACCTTCCGGAATTTTCAGATCGATAATTTAGATAACTCAAAAAGGTTTACACAGGTACATTCATAAAAATAGAACAAAAAAAAACTTACGGTATAGGCCTGCACTTGTAACAGCCGTTGACATATGTTTCGAGCAATTGTCTCTCTTCAGAACGGCGCAGTTCAAGTTTCAGATGCTCCAACTTGTGAGTTGGAACATCTGAAACTGGACTGATTTTCTGTAATAAATTCTCGTGTTTGATTAAATGGTCTTCTTAGGTATTCTTCTAAGTCCTAGCTATTCAAACTTTGAACTAATTTTTTCAGAAGGACGAAAGAAGAAGAAGAAGAAAATCCACAAGCTCATCGCTCTTATCAAGTTATTGATCCTTGGAGCAGTATTGGCTGTCAAACTGATAATCTTACTCAAGATTCTGTCATTCCATCTACAGGTGAAATTCTTGATGATAGCATTCGCTGGCCTTATTATCAACGCTGCAAGGTTCTACTTGGATCTCAAGAAAAAGCACGATCCTCAGAAGGTCATCTACTACGAACATGCCCAACATCAACACCATTACGAAGGCGGCGAAGACGACTGGAGCAGTGGACCATCTGAAAGCTATTGGGGAAGATCTTATGAAGAAGAAGATGGCAAAACAGCTCACGATATTGCTTATGCTAAACAGAAACCGATTGCTTATAAATACGACAAAGCAGACAGCGATAAGTCGTCTTCTTGGTGGGGGTAAATGTAAAGTTTTGACGAATTTCGATATTTTCAGAGTTGGTCAAGATTTTTCAGAAGATAGTTTTTGCTAGGATCCGAATGAAACCCTATTGATTCTAATGAAACCCTATTGACTTTCTAATTTTTCTATTCATGAAAAATAATGTAACAAATATTTTGAATAAGTTAGAACTAGCTAGAATTACGAATAAAATTCATTCAAAATTGATATTGACTTAAAATTAGGTTTATGATTTCATACTGAATGTTATGGTTTCTTTATTTATAAAGATTTAGCAGCTTGAATGTGCCAAATGTGTTATTTATTATAGTCTCCAATAGTTCTTGTCCAGTGCATTATATGGTCTTTCTATTTTTCACTCAATCTTTCATTTCGTCACTTATGTATGTTTATTTACTTCTTGATCGTGAAAATTTGGAATTGGAGTTATTTTTGATCTATTTTGTCCAATTAAAACAAGAACCCTCGTAAATTCACGATTTATTAGTTATCTTGTAATAATCTAATTTTTCTGCAACTTAACTGCTTTTTCCTGCTGGAAATTTGCTGGAAATTTCAAATCGAAATAATTGAATTTCAGAAGAACAACAAGAAAATCTATGTCTTGTTTTCGAAATTATTGAATTCCAAGTAAAATATATAAAAATTTATTCGTATCAAACACGAACGAACGGAATAAAAAATATCTAATTAGGGGGAGAAATTAGTAAACAAATAACGAAATTATTGTCGTATATTTTTGAGGAAACTGCATTGTCATTCTTGTCTTCTTCTCATTCATATTATATGCTCTATATAGAGATCTATGGCTAAGAAGGACTCCAATTCCTCTGTACTTGCTTATGTTCATTGTTTAGTTCAGTATTTGACTAAGACATCCTGAAGATGGATAGTAACCTGAAAGTATTCCATACTAAATATTTTCATAAATTCCATAATAAATATTTTTTGAACAAAATATTGAAAATACACATTCTGTAATATGCTTCCAAAGTTTGAAGCAGTTTTGTCGAAAACTATACAATTTACATATTTCGAATTATCTATTTTTGAACACATTTTTTCATATATATATATATATATATATATATATATATATATATATATATATATATATAAACTTATATACCAGTGAAAATATCGACGTTCATTATGAAATGAATGTCAATTGATTCTACGCACGAAATTTGATAAAACATTCATAATTGTATTAAATAAATCGAAAAACTTCGTTAAATTTCACAGAATCCTATAATACACCTGAGAAACCCTAGACAATTGTCTGGGGTTCCAAACGTATCATCAAGACTTCAATACAGCTCACTCTTGATAATAAGTTAGTATCCCGGAACATTCGTCGATATTTCTGAAGAATTTTGTAAAATTTAACCGATTGTTTTCAACTTATACGATATGTTTATAATCTTTTTCGCACTAATATTCCATTTCTATATTTTCTTGAATAATATATCAAGGTGCTACTCAATTTTCACATCTGTTGTCAGTCTTAATATAAGAATCAAATTCACAAGGGCATTCATATAATCTTATATGTTTCTCAAACCCCAGTTTTCCTCGTAGTTGAGAATGTACACTTTATAAGTAGTATAGGTATTGTTGATTGCATGTATAATTTGTATTCCATTTCTCATATCCTGTCAGGCTGGTATAACACTCGTTCTGCATATTAGTTTACTACTCAGAGAAATTCTTAAAAGTCATTTATACATTTATTACTAATTGTATTCGTACAACACTTTCTTTATATCTAACAAATTCTGTATACAAGATGTCTATAAGTGCAATATTAATGAAAACTTACAAGAATATTAATTTTATCACAACTTTAGCATGAATATTAGCAATAATTTTAGCGTGAATTATTTTTAGAAAAATTGTAGAATATTTCTATTTCGCCATATCAAAATGTTATTCATAGTTTTTGGAACGAATGAAATTGTACGTTGATATAAGATGCTCAGGTACCCTTAAAAATAAGAATTCTTGATTCATAATATATGAATTTATGAGTAACTAGTCATAAGTTGTCTAAATTATTTTCCGAAATATAAAAAACTTATTCATTACGTATTTTATAGTATTTATTTATTTCTTTCACGAATATTATTGATTATTTATGGAATTTATTTATTTATCATCTTGTAATTGAGTTATTGTATTTATGAGTTTAAATTCATTCAATAAATATTTTAACTTCGAGTATTCTTTTTTTAACTTGAATATAGTTCATTTGAATGAGTCGATGGTGAGACTTTTCATTTTCGCTAATGAAAATATACTACGAAAAATATTAAATTACCTAAAATAATATCACAATGTTCAATAATAAGTAGATAACTGAATAAATGAAATGAGAAGAAATATAACAAAGAGCTCAATCTAAAATAGAAAAACTAAAACAGTAACTGATTACTAAAAAATTTAAATAAATGAAATATCTGCTGAAACGAAGAACTCAATCTAATTCAATTCATTTTTGTCCATTTTCCTTGTTCGAATAACTCCTAATAATAACTTCTATGGAGTCGAAGTGAATGTCACAATTATTAGCAATTTTATTGAATGTAGACTCCATAAATCGAATGGTGGAATGTATTAGCGAGTTGGTCCTTGGAGTCTTTAGGTGGAATGATTCTGTTGTACGAGCATTTTGCCTAGGAACACGAAATTTCAAAGCGCACATGAGAGAAAGTTCCTCTCTAGCCCTGTCTTTAGATTAAACGAAATCGACTCAATAATGCGTCATGCTTGGTTCCTCTCTGTAGATTAACTTTATCCTACCTCCAAACTAAGAATTTCAAGAATCTTCTCTGAATGTCCCCAAGATGGCGTTGATGGTAATTATAAATAGGATTTCAAATCACTTGCTACTCCAACTTGCACGGATTAGGGCATTAAATAGTCTTATAAATGTTGAGGATTTATTGAAATATTTGCTATTGCGTTTAACGAATCCATATATTATTTTCGAGGCAAAAGAAATAAATTGGGTGATGTGTGGAATGAAAAAAAGTTTCGAAGACTATGTATACCAAGATCTCACACTCTACCGACGCTTTAATCACACTCATTTCGATCTTTCTTCCTTGTGAAAGAGACATTACTCTTCGACACATTCAAACTCAAATAATTATTCTCGCACCAACTGGCAACATGGGTTGAAGTTGAGCACAGTTTTCCTGTGATCTAATTTTATGATATACTTTCAAATCAGTCAATATTATTCATTAGAATATCACAATTTTCCTCAGTTACACAGGGGAGTTTCTGAAGATTAGATGAATATGAACGCATTTTCTAAACTGAATCTGATCATAAACAACACCATTCAAATTTTTCCAAGTCTATTCGGAATTCAATTCGGGAAAAAGGAAAGAAAGTATTGAAAACAAAGGAATCATAAGCATCTATAAATGTCATATTTGAATATAACTTAAATTCAAACACTTGAACTTATGATTTACACTTTATTCACTACATTGCATGACGCGTTTCGTCGTTACAAACGACTTCTTCAGATGCTTACAGAATAATAACAACATTTTGAAAAATACAGGTATATATATCAGGGAATTTTGGTGTTCAATGGTTTTGGTTTTACCTAAGATATTCCATTCTGAGAATAATTTCTATTACCTGAAAAGGTTTAACAAGGGTGAATTGTTTAATTATATCTGTTCATTGAGCAAGTTTCCAGAATTTTTAAGCCGATTTATTTCCACTACCTCCCAATAATCTAATTGACTACTTCTCTCTATATTGTGTAGAATTTTGAAATTCGTATCAAAAGTATGGTTTTCTGTTAATAAATGGTTAGCATAATTCGAATTACTTTTATTATGGGCGAAGCTATATTTATGTTCCTGTATTCTAGTACCGAAATTTCTACTAGTTTTACCTATATATATACCGGGACATGTTCCACAATTTAATTGGTAAACACCTGATTTGTCTTCTCTTTTAATTTTGTTTTTATTGTTCTTAATGTGTCTCGATAAATTGTGGTTCGTTTTAAATGAAATATTAAAATTATGTTTACTTAAAAAGGTTTTGACTTTTTGACTGACGTTTCCAAAGTATGTTAAACTGTTATATTTACGATTTCTATCCGGCTGATAAGGAAATACTAATCGTAGAGCTTTCCGATAGAGGTTTTTGTCCAGAATTTTTGACACGACTTCGCTTTCATAATTATTATTAACCGCAATCTGTTTAATGATATTCAATTCTTTATTGAAATTTTCTGCCGATAAAGGTATATTGGTTAATCTGTGTATCATACTTTGAAACGCTGCCATTTTATGTGGATATGGGTGGCATGAGGAGTTATGGATTATCGTATCCGTATGGGAAGGCTTGTGAAATATGGAAAAATCAAATTTATTATTTAATCTTGTTACTGTTAAGTCTAAAAAATTAATGGATTTATCAGATTCTATTTCAGTTGTAAATTTTATATTAGGATGAACCGCATTAATGAAATTCCCAAAATTTTTCAATGAACGATCTGTGCCAGTAAAACAAGTGATTATATCACTTGTATATCACTTGTGTATCACTTGATATAATCACTTGTTTTACTGGCACAGATCGTTCATTGAAAAATTTTGGGAATTTCATTAATGCGGTTCATCCTAATATAAAATTTACAACTGAAATAGAATCTGATAAATCCATTAATTTTTTAGACTTAACAGTAACAAGATTAAATAATAAATTTGATTTTTCCATATTTCACAAGCCTTCCCATACGGATACGATAATCCATAACTCCTCATGCCACCCATATCCACATAAAATGGCAGCGTTTCAAAGTATGATACACAGATTAACCAATATACCTTTATCGGCAGAAAATTTCAATAAAGAATTGAATATCATTAAACAGATTGCGGTTAATAATAATTATGAAAGCGAAGTCGTGTCAAAAATTCTGGACAAAAACTCTATCGGAAAGCTCTACGATTAGTATTTCCTTATCAGCCGGATAGAAATCGTAAATATAACAGTTTAACATACTTTGGAAACGTCAGTCAAAAAGTCAAAACCTTTTTAAGTAAACATAATTTTAATATTTCATTTAAAACGAACCACAATTTATCGAGACACATTAAGAACAATAAAAACAAAATTAAAAGAGAAAATTGACAAATCAGGTGTTTACCAATTAAATTGTGGAACATGTCCCGGTATATATATAGGTAAAACTAGTAGAAATTTCGGTACTAGAATACAGGAACATAAATATAGCTTCGCCCATAATAAAAGTAATTCGAATTATGCTAACCATTTATTAACAGAAAACCATACTTTTGATACGAATTTCAAAATTCTACACAATATAGAGAGAAGTAGTCAATTAGATTATTGGGAGGTAGTGGAAATAAATCGGCTTAAAAATTCTGGAAACTTGCTCAATGAACAGATAGAATTAAACAATTCACCCTTGTTAAACCTTTTCAGGTAATAGAAATTATTCTCAGAATGGAATATCTTAGGTAAAACCAAAACCATTGAACACCAAAATTCCCTGATATATATACCTGTATTTTTCAAAATGTTATTATTCTGTAAGCATCTGAAGAAGTCGTTTGTAACGACGAAACGCGTCATGCAATGTAGTGAATAAAGTGTAAATTATAAGTTCAAGTGTTTGAATTTAAGTTATATTCAATTATAATGGATTTACATCAAGTAAACGCCAACACTATTAAAAAAATAAATGTCATATTTTTTATTGTTTTGATATCTTCTGTTTAAATGCTTTTTCACGATACAGAGTGTCTTCAGAAAGGGCAACAATTCCTTATAATTCTAGAGTTTGATGGATTTATGCTGTGACCTACATCTTTGCCAGACCTAAGCCACTTGGATTATTTCTGAAAATTGATTATATGAATTACTCCATTAAAAAAGATTACTTTTTGAAGGATTTGCTGAGTAATCTGGAAATCTATCTCAAAATTAATTGTGAAATACTTAGAAGTTCGTCATTATTTCAGAAAAAGGTTTTCGAACATCATCGGAAACACAGAATATCTTTTGACCGTTGAGGAGTTATTCACTCAGTTGTATCTGGAGTAAACACGCCCCTTAAATAGACGGATTAAAGGCCACCTAAAGTACAAAGGAAAAAATTCCTTCATTTATGTTAAGTGCTTAGTGTTACCCATTTTTCATTACCTTTAGTCAATATTAATAATTCATCAACATTCATAGGATTATTTAATACCCTAATCCGTAGCGAATTGGAGTATGGCACGTCTTAGTATCCCATTTACAGTTGCCAACAAACGCCATCTTGAGACTATTCAGAGAAGGTTCTTGAAATTCTTAGTTTGGAAGTAGGATAAAGTTTATCCACAGAGAGGAGTCAATCATTACAATTTATTGAGTCAATTCAGTTTTATTTCATTGCAAAGCAGGAGAGAAACTTTATCACTCAAATTTTTGTACAAATTACTGCAGAATAGTATTCATTGTCCTCCTCTCTTGTCCGCTTTGAAATTTCGTGTTCCCTGGCAAAATCCTGGTAATGCAGAATTATTCCACCTAGAGACTCCGGGGATAAACTCCCCACTTTGACTCCATAGAATTTATTATCAGGAGTTGATAATAAATTGAAATTGACCAAAATGAATTGATTTAGATTGAGTTATTTGTAAAATTTCATTGAATGCTATAATGTAGTTATAAGTTTCTATTTTTTTCAGATTATATTGAGTTCTTTGTTATATGTTTTTTTAATTAGTCAGTTTAATCTTTTCTCTAATTATTTGGATATGTATTCAACTTTCTTATTATTTTCTGCAATTGGGTGTCATACCTGTTGAGAATAAAGAACATATTATCATTATTATTATTACATACCATAATTAATCGATACTCAACGAAAGCTCATATGTATTGTGATGAAAATTTAATGTGGAGGTTAGGAACATAGGATGTTTTTCGTATCACACAAGTTTGTCCCACAAGCTCTTAATCAATGAAAAAATTTATAATAAAACTTTTATATTTAGAAATTTTCCAAAATGTTCGATTCTGAATGAAGAATAATTTATCAGTTCCTAAACTCAGTTCGTTGAGTTAATCTTCAAATTAAAGATACAGGAGACAGAAAATGTAGGTCCAAGACGTTCCTCTTGAAATTCATTTCTGAAAAGAGGTTATGAAACGTTATGAAAATAACCTCTCAAATAATTTTGAATTTTTTTAGGATTTTTTAGTTGGTACAGCAAATAAAGAAATGTATGGTACTCGAGGACTGCAGCGGTAACGCTATTGCATAGCATTTTTTATCAACTTATGCAATTATAATTATTTATTTTATTTATGCAGTATTTTTCCTTTGATATTAATTCAAGTTACACTTTTTGAGCTTGGTGATAGATGAGAAAACAAATTTTTTTCTTTCTTCGAATAAATGAAAAGTTATTATCGTTTAAAACATTTTCATTATCTTACAATACATGTAGGTTATTCAAGAATTTTGATCATTGAAACTATATGTTTATGGTAACTGAAATAAGAAACATAAGTTTAGACTTGATATCCTCTAAATATCTGGAAAATACAGCGTCAATGGTGGTCCCATATTTTGTTGTGGATTAATTTTCAAATTCAATTTTTCCGAAAGAAAAGTTGTCAACCGCATTGATTTTTTTATCAGCAAAGTTGATGATAAGTGGAAATTTATTACCATTGTACCAAGTATTTCTGACCCTTCTTAAGTTTACTCCAATTTTGGATTTGGAGAAATGTAAATTCTACCATGAGTATGTGTAGGCCATTTCTAAGTTTGCACAAGCACGCAAAATTTCTCCAACAAATGAGCGCCTGTGTACCATATACATACACGTCAAGCGAACGATAGGACGAGCTACATGTTAGGCAGTGTCGGGGGTGTTAGGTTTTATTTTCGTTACGGAATTTCTTGATTCGGTCGCCGTGCTCAAAGCCCGCGTTAAAAGCTATGAGATAGCTTAACAATTATCGTTATTAGATGTTTTTCAAATTTTACAAATTTGAGAGTAGGTACTATAGTAACTCCTAATCAATTTTCAACTGATTTCAGATAGTTATATTGGTGAGATTAGGTTAGTTTAGGTAATTTTTGGTTCAATTCACCATAACGGATGGTTCTCTTGAAGTTCTCACGTTATACTAATCAAATTTTAAACTGATTTAAGGTGGATTTATCGATTTAAAACACCTAAAATGAAAAACATTATGGCGATGTTCCGGTAGCTCTCTGGGTAAAAGGGCATGTCATATTCTTCACGTTTTTCCACGAGTGGATCTGGCAACTATGTCATCAGTTGCGATGCAAATTTCTATGGCAGTTGCAGAGTTGAATTGAGGAAGACATGTAGATTCATTAAGCTTACCATCAACCCGGAACAAGTTGTGGCATTGCTCAACTTCTGTTTATCAACATAACAAACCTACCCTTTGTTGAATACCTGTCGTTTATTTATTGCTTACATAAAATAGTGAATTCTATCAGCTGTACTCCATCTGTATGTATAAATATCTGGATATAAATCAAATTCAATTAAATCTACTTCTTGCCTTGAAATTTTGAATTAATGAATCTTGTAGAATATTTTGTATTGTTAATTTCTATATATTTACAGAAATACCATCCCATGAATGCTGATACGTGATTACGCTAAGAATATATTGACCAAAATAAAAATTCTAATCTTGCCTCAATAAGACCATATGAAAAAGAGTGAACTGAAATTTCGTATTCTGGGAGAGTGATTATTTATCGTTGTTTTGAATTACTTTGGACGAGAATACATTAACATAAAGAAGCTTTTATTGAATTATTTCCTATAAATTGAATTATAATCACGAAAATTGGAAGGAAATTCAAGACAATACAAAGATAAAATTAATGCAAAATTTGGAACAAAAACGAATGGTTTATATCTTTATAGAAAAGCAATAATTCAAACAAAAAAAACTATTGTGAGTTTTCTGATTTTGATATTCAAAACGTGTAAGTCTTTCGTATCCCTCATATTAAAAGATTTTGATATTCAATTAAATTAAATACTTGGCTTAATGTTTCACGATTATATTTAACAAAATCAATTCGGCAACATGTTTCGAGCGTGAGTTCATCTTCAAGACTAAACTAAAATAAGGAACGAAAAACAAATTTATATCTATTCAATGGCTGTAATTAGACAAACTTAGTTGAGAAAACTAAATTCTTGCACGCAGGTAATAAAAGGAAACGTTTAGACCTTTTAGAAGCACTTGAAATATGCAGTTCTTGGAAGAAAAAAGAGTCTTTGTTCGTTCCTTATTGTAGTTTAAACTGGAAGATGTTGACGAATTGATATTGTTTAATATAATCGTGAAACATTAAGCCAAGTGTTTAATTCGACTCAATATTTAATTATGTTTCACAAAGAGTTAAGTGAGAATTCAATCTCAATCATTAAGTTTATATAACAAAGATGGATAAATTCTTGGGTTCTGGGTTCGAATCCCAGCGTATATATGAACGTTTGTGTATGTGTATAACTGAAATGAATGAAAAACAAACGATATAGCCGATAGGTGATCTCGTAATATCGGCCCAATGAACAGTATCATTGAACTTTGAAATCAAATAAATCGATGAATATTCATAAAAAATTTGAAACTGATAGGAAGTGATTGAAAGACCTTGAATTCATAGTTGATTGATAGATTCAGTTTATGTTATGGAATTCTGAAAATATCGAATCATTATATTTATATTAATGACTTATGAATGAATATATGTAAACACTTGAAAAAAACGGATCCTATCTATAATGATAATCTGCAAGTGTCACTGATAATTCTAAGTTAATTTGATAACAAAATAAGAAAATAATGATTAATATTTCATTTTCATATTGTACCTGAAATGAATTTCAAATTGTCAGAAATGCATTCTTATTTTCCAAAATCTCCATATCTCATTAACACTATTTAACTGAATAATAACTTTATCTTTGAAATTATGTATTTCAACATGAAGGAGCTCTAGTGCTTTTTCACAGCAGACAACTTTTTTGAAAAATCCTGTTCTTTACTAAGATCACTGACAGGACAATAACGCCCCTCATTCATGTCTACTTCGAGCTTATATTTTCTTGAAAGTAGCTTCGAATAATATACAATTTTTGGATTTTCATTTTCGAATCTTATTTTAAAAAGTTCAAAGTACGACGATATTGATGACGTTATACTTTTTGCGAAGTAATCTATGCAATAATATGCGAATACAGAATACAGCAACAAATGTCATAGATCATACTAAGATATATTTCTGTTGATATTTTAGGATTGATTTGCTACAATTACGTTTTTCAATGATATTGTTCATACTGTGTTCGCTTTTGATGAGGATGTACTCGTGTAATACTAATGAAATACTAATGAAAACTACTAATACCAATGAAATTTCTAAATGAGACATTCAAGTTCAATATGAAGTTGATAATAATATTATAAGTTTGAGAGGAAAACAAAATATTGGATTTCTAACTGTTGTTTCAGAAGATCCGGAAAACTCATTTATTCGAATCATTTTCGAAATCATTTGTTTCGGAAAAACCGAAACGGCAAAATATCGAAATTCGATCCTTATTCGAGGGTAATTTATTTTGAGCGGATCGAAAAAAAAAAAATAGAGAAACAAGCGTGAAAATCTGAGAAGAAATTTCTTCTCCGAATTGAGGAGCAAATTGTAGAAGTCCAAAAAAAAAATTAGGTTTGATTTCATATATTTACTTCTTAGTGGTAATTTCATCAAAATTTTAAATTTTAATTGCTTTGTTTGAAATTTACATTGTTGTCAAATGTAAATATATTTCTGGGGTAATTCATTTCAACTTAGAATTACATTGGATTATTGAGAGCGTATAAAATAAACAAAATGTTTGTGCGCCCACAGCCATTTTTCAGATGGTCACTCTTTTTGAGCAGTTCAAGGACAAAGCTCAAAATGAGCTGTTTGAAAATTGTCAAATTTCTAAATTTCTTCTGTCCATATAACTAAAATAATTGTGCTTATGTTTATCTCATTCAGCATGTTATAACAGGTACATTAATATCTCATGTATGTCGCAAGAAATGATATGGATCAACATGAATTGAATACGAAACAAAATGTAGCCACATTTTGAAGAAGAGCAATGAAAAATAAGTAAATCCTGATAAATCAAATGCTTCTTTCTTTTACAGCAAGGACAATTGTTTCCAATACAATTTTCTACAGTTCTTGCACATAATATTCGCTTCGGCACTGATCCCGAATTACAGAAAGCCCTACTGCACTCCGGTCGGCGGAACTTGTTCCAGTAACAACTGAAGGGAGTTTAGATTCGTATTGCCTTGACTGATTCGGTCAAGTACGCATGAGACACTGTAGTAAGCAGGTGTAATTGTCTCAATATAACTTACACCAATGGATCTTCCATCCATCCTTTTGCTGAAATGGTGTGTTTCCTTCTTGGCGAGCAACGCGGATATAGCAAATATCCCTGTTTTCTATGTATGTGAGACATCAGAGCTCGTGAGAAGCATTGTGTGCAGTCAAAGTGGCCACCAAGATCCGACCTGAAACCAGGTGATCCAAACATTGTAAATTAGCCACTTGTCGACAGAAAAAACATTACATTTCGCCTTCGCATTTAAAATTAGGTCTCATGAAGCAATTTGTTAAAGCTTTGTCAACTGAAGTTGACTGTTTCAAATATATCATTTCGGGATTTCCTAGATTGTAATATGAGAAGATGAAGACTGGTGTCTTTGATGGGCCACAAATTCGACGACTTATTGAAGATGAACGTTTCATTGAAACAATGTCCGATTTTGATAAGAATGCTAGGATGGAATTCGAAAGTATTGTCAAGGACTTTCTTGGACACACAAGCCCAGAATTTGTCGAAATTTTTCAACAACTCTTAGAAAGTGGTAAAAGCTTGGCTCTTGCTAACTTTCCAGAAAACGTTGGCGCTGTTGAGTATGAACAGGGTGAACGATTCCACCAAGATTTGATGGTATGGATTCAAGGTATCAAGGTTGATGGGATGTCATCAGTATGATAGCTGACAACTGTTGAAGCATCAAGCGAGAATGTCCCGATATTGAACATTCTAGGGAAAATTAAAAGCGAAAATGTTTACCCTAATATCTTTTTTCATTTTTTGTATAAATACAATTTAACTTTAAATATTATAATACCTTTGTATGAATAAAATATTATAATATGTTTGGTTAGTAATCACTTCATTTTTCATTGTATGCCTTCTTTGTATGAATTTCAGAGGGTATCCCGTAGTTTAAAAACAATACGATATAGAGAAAAATTGATAACATTTTCGAATTCACACACCAAAATACAGCCATGTCACAGATCTAAGACAGCAAAATGCTGTCCTAGTTTTAGTCTAGTGTGAAGATTATTTCTACCAATTATTAAGTCTTCTGCAACTCCATTTTCCTAATGTCATATTGATAAACAAACCCCAAAAATATAACTTTTCCTTTTTATCATCATAAACCATTTTGACAAGTTTTATTCTTTAGTAATTTCAAAATCTTCATTTTCTTTATATAAAAAGGAACTATCATATAAGAATAATATATAAAATTCTTCCATTTTCTCTGAACAGAGCAATTGCTCAACTCAAATATTCATTCATCTTCATCATAAAATCAATATTATAAAATATCAAAACTGCGTCAAGTGAAGAGTTCTTCTTGCATGACAGTGTCATATCAATATGCACTACCTAGGCTCAATACACAATCGTATTTATACAGTTATTAAGTTCATTGTACTTTAGATTCTGCATTATCAAACTTCATTCAGATATATTTGCCTATATTATTCCCGATATGGAAAAACCGTAGTATTTGACTCGACATGATTCGAAACAAAAACGATTGGGTACGATTTCGGCGACTTTTGTGTCTTCCCAAAAAAGCTAGGTAGGTCAGACAGCCCATAGGACATCCCGTGGGAAATATGTGACTCTATGTCAAAAGATGTCTGGTAGTCAGGATCGGAGTAGTAAATTCAATAAAGATTTAGATTGCTACATAAGAACTTTTAATGTATGATACAAGTACCTAATATATGATTTATTTATTATTATAATTAATTGTAATTTACTGAAAAATTAATATTTGTATATATTCTGCAGGTATATGTTATTTTATTCGAGGTTTTCGTGATATTTTCAGTTGGTTCATACAATGATATCGAAATTGAAAAATTCTCTTCTTCAATTTTTTTCTCGTCGAAAATAAAGATAAATACACATTTTCTACAAAAGACTACAGCCTGTGAAGTTTACAAAATGTCCTATTGACAATCTAAATCATGTTGAATATACCTACATGTATTTTTCAAATTATGATTAGAGAGATAAAAATTAATCAAAATGAAATAGTGAACATAAAAATTGTGGAAAGACTGTGAAAATTTTCAGTTAGTTTTTTACCATTTTGCAATTTTAAATATTCATCACTAGATGAATGATGGATAATTCGAAGTTTTCATCCAGTCTTTTATCGCAGATTTGAGTTTCTTCATGTTAACCAGGTCCCCAATTCACATGGGGTCCCTTGAATCTTTTTTTTGAAGAATTATTACTGCCAAATGACTCAGTTTCATAAACTTGAGGCATTTTGAATATATCGGAGAAATTTACAGTTCTCGGTGTTATTTGCTCATCACTAATCACTCATCGCCAACGAATTACCATCGAAGGATTACCAATCTTCAAAGGGCCTACGAAATAACATAGCTAGAGTGTAATGAGAAGTGCATTTCGACAGACTCAATTGAAGCATTATAATAACACAACAATTCCTCTTGAAGCAATCTATGCAGCCGAAACAATGGTGATTTGTGGTCCTCAACAAAGGTGAGAAATAGAAAAACAGGAACGAAAAATGCTTATGAAGTCTTACGAAGCAATCCATGGAAACACTATTTAGATGAAAAGACCCCAAGACCAATTTTATCAGAAAACAAATACAATACTTGTCCGAAAAGTCAGAAAACGACGAATAAAGTTCACGCACATGTCTACAGAATTGAACAGTCTAGTATTGCAACAACTCGATATAATAACAAATAGTAATTGTGGTATAAAGTGGCTAAAAATTTCCAAAAGTATGTACAACAATTCAATATGAAAAATTTCGAAGATCGCATAGAGTCTTGCTATAAAATTGAATTTTGATTGAACAAGAATCATCAAGGCGACCTAAAATGAAATGTACAGATGAACAAAAGGAGTAGCATTCTCAGGGGTCGAAGCATTTTTAGAAGGCAAAGAGCAAAAACCCTGAAAATAATGGCTTCAAGTTCGATCTCTAACCCAATGAGGAATAATCACTAGAACAAATATATTATATGAAGTTTTGGTTTGAATTAAATTTTCAAAATTCGTTTTAATTTTCATTCATTATTCTGTAAATTGTATTTGGCATAACTTCGAACCTTTTGGTTATGATATCAAAGTGAGTCTTTTTGTAAAGATCTGTCGGCAAATTTCCAATATTTTTCATTGTAATTTTATATGGAAATCCCGGATAAATTAAAGTACTGTTCCAGTATATTTTGGGTATCTTATTCAAGCTAGAAGATGAATTATTTTCCTGAAAAGGTATGCTGAGAATGTGAAGAGCGAATGGGAGAATGTTAATTTCCATTCCATTCTAAAACAAAAGAACCATCAAGATTTGAAAATCGAATTTCGTTCAACTTAATCTGTGCCTTCATTATTAATGTAAGTGAAGAAACGAAGAAATACGTGAAATTTCGAAGAAAGATGAATAAAGAAAAAAAGAAATATCCATTTTTCAGTTAGTCAAGTTGAAATAGCCTTAGATAGTTTGAATAGGTTTTTCGTCGTTGCACTTTCAGTTCAATTTTTCAATTGAAGTTGACACTTATATATGAAATAATTTGAGTTATTTTTTGAGGCAAATTATTATCACTTATCCTGAGAAAAAAGCGGAATTTTGATGAAAAACTTGATGAATTTTAGACTGTAATTTCAAATGTATTCCAAATCCTCCCTAATTTCAAAATTATCGACAAATTCCAGAGCAATATACCCTTTGTCGATAATAAAACGAACAACACTAACGGTCTAATTTTACTAAATGCGGACCTGTTCGAATCCAAAATAGCGTTCGTTGCATTTAAAAAAATGCCGAAGAAGTCGAAGCTTCCGCAAGGATAAGGATGTATTCGCCGACTGCATTTTTTATTTCTTTTTGTTTGTGTTCATCCTTGTCGCCTACGATCAACATATAAAAGACATTTTATATGCCCCTGACGTGACATAATCCTCATTGCTTCCGTGGTAACAAGTCGTTTGTAAGTTCATAGAAATATGAAGTACGTTCTAGTTTTGTCGTTCTTGTTCTGTGCAGTGTATAGTGCACCGAAATTGAGGGTGAGTGTTCAACAAAAAATGTGTGAATAAAAACGTCGAAGTGAAACATCGGTTTCAAATGAAATATTTAAATATAAATTTTATTGTTGAAAAGTTTTAAATTTTTTCGCACTGAATATTTCCTACAATACTTCAGTGAAAAGTTCAATTCATTGTGTGGAGTTTCACCATAACAATGTCGTATGCTTTATGAAAGATCGAACGGCATAACATTTGATTTGAGTAACAATATATATTAATTTGAATTTGTTGGTTCTTTTATAGCGCATGTAGCCATTATGATGAAAAATTTCATGATTTCTTCATTGTTTTCAATATTTCTCAAATTTCAAATAATGCGGTAGGTGCTCAGAAAATTTAGCAATGATGAAATGCCATAGTCATTAAATATTTCATTGCTAACATAATGACTAAATTTAATTTCAATGCAACAATTTGTGAACTCACAATTCCACAAGTCAAGCTCTTCAGAACTTTTGAATAGAACAGAAAATGCATTTGAAGTATTCAGCTGTCTTTATAGTCATAATATTCGAATTTATGTTAAAAGGTGTAGCAGTGAAACGAGAGGGAATATATTTCTCTGGTTTTCATAGCAAGTCTTGGTATTTTTCGTTAATAGCTGCGTAAGTCAACATAGTGCTCACATAAAGATTGTCGGAATGATTTTTAAATGCTTTAAATTCACAATGAACAAATTTTGCGAATAGAACTGAAGAACAAGTTGATATCGAGAGGAACTGCATGGTGTTAGAGAGTAGTACCTTGCGTACCAAAGTCTCAAAAAATGCGTAATAAGTTTTACAGATATTTTGGCAGTTCTTGGCTGCTTTTGCTGTAGTCTCTTATTTTTGTACCAAAACAACTAGTTACCACAAATTAAATAATATAACGAACAAAATATTAATTGATAAATAAATAAAATAAATTCATTGAGAAACATTCTTTAAATTGTAGAATAACATTCATTTCAATTGATACAATAATTACAACTAGGAAGAATGCTCTCAAAAGGACTGAATCCAGTTTTGAGTCTGATCTTCCATTCAGCCCTCGAGCCAAAATAATGGTTCAAACAAGAATATTAGTTAAATTTATATTTACAATAATATACAACTTTATTTGAAAAGAAAAAAATTACCTCTGAAATATTAAACATTTGAGACAATTTCACATGGTGAAGAACAATTGTGTTAAAAAAAATATAAAAATATATGATACAAAAAATTTATTCATACGTTATACATAATTGAACAAAAAATTTATTCATACGTTATTGCCTACATTCGAATCATCGAAATACTCTGTCACACTATAGTATGCCTATGTTAAGAGCAGAAATTTAACTTTTCTCTTAAACAAATGAGCTTTCAGTACTTTCAAATTCGATGGTAAATGGTTGAAAATTTTAATACTCTGATAATAGAGAGAGTGCTCAAATTTATCTGTTTTATGCATAGGAATAAGTAGTACATCCCTGTTCCTTGTTGAATACTCATGATTACTATTCAATTTAATAAACCTATCTTCATTTTCTTTAACATATAACAAACATCTATAAAAATATAAACACGGTAAGGTGAGTATGTAATTATTAATGAAGACTTGATTTACAAAATGTTCATTGATGAATATTGAATATTAATCGAAGTATTCGCTTCTGTGTAATAAAACCCTTATTGAAAAACATATTGACTTACAATTTTTTAATTTCCTTTGTTAGTGTTCATATTCATAATAAAACGAAAAACCAAAGCTCTCTGTAGTAATAGCTGCCCACCCGTCAGTTGTTTCTGAGTAATCCATTGGGCAGTGGACGTTTACAGGTACCTTGGTACTTCATTTTCATATTCTATAAACGAAATATATAAAACCAAACGATTAAAAATAATAGAGAGCCAGGTACATTCTCTGACATTCTAAGAAGACCTGTCGATCTGTTGCGATTGAGAAAACTTTTATGAAAATAGTTTGTTTTTGTATAAGTATATCAAAACGCTTCAGCATGTAATTTCTCAATTATAGGAACTAAAAACGGTTGAATTTAAAAATTCTGGAGACGCATTAGGACCAGAAAAAACGTTTGATGAACATGCTGCAGAATTATCATCAAATGCAACAAACTTGCTCAACGGAGAGAGTCAGGAATTCTTAAGAATACCTGGAGCAAATATTGCTTCATACATTCATTCCTTTGTACATAATAAACTATCATTTGCATCGGTAGTTAGAAACTGGATGTTCGAGATTTTTGAAGCCTTTAAAGCGCCCAAAACAAGTTCAATATTGAAGTGTTTCTAGGTGTTAAAGAAATGAGAAATAATTTTTCCATAAGAAATCGCAACTTCCTCACAATTCGATCAAAACACAATTATTGAATATCTACAATAAGAGATCGAATGTGAGGCAGACTTCTCCTGCAAACAGGCTTCAAAATATTTTCAATTTCTATAAGTGAATAACTAAATAAAGTTCTCAGAATTAGATGTTTTCATTTTCTCTAGATAAAGTACAGCAGAATTTCCTGATTAATTCTCATATATTTTTCTGTTGAAACATTTATTCAATTTCAAAGTGTCTGACTGTCAAAAGTAAAATGTAATGGTATATATTTGGTGATGAGTTTTTGGAGTATTATGTACTTTTTCTATCTGATTTTATAATTTTTTTTTATTTTTTAAATTTTTTTTACATACAAGTGCTCACTGAATAGACAGTTTGAAACTGTCCTATATAACAGAGGAGTACATATTACAAATGTTAATAACGTATAAACTAAGTTTCTAAATTCATATATCTGATTTGTATATCTTATAACTAGACATTTTCTATACATCTCATCGAAATAAAGTTTTCGATACATTGAGTTGAATCTTATCATTCACAAAAAAAAATACCTAATTTTACTAAAAAGATTAGATAAATACATCATGAAGAGTAACTATATAAAAACTGATAATTTTTCTATTATCGACCTTTAAAAATTCTCTTTTTCAACTGTTTCTTAAAAGTTATAAAATTCGGAGAGAAAATATACAAGTTGGTCTCTATACTTATGAAGAAAGTCTCTATACTTTTAGCCTATTGAAAGATCTATGGATGTGTAAATTCGACCTATAATTTGCTTTGCTCTGCCCAAGAACCAGTATCGTACAATTTCTTATACTAACAACTATCAACTACATATCAGTATGTATGTAACTGGTGATTTTTCAAGAGTTAAGTTTTTCAGGTTGGCGGCATTGGTTGGTAATGGCATCCAAACGTTATGTGTCAAATTGAAAAGGTTTCAGTATATACTGCCATTTCATCATGGAAAGACAAACGAGCAACGATTGCAAATTATTGAAATTTACTATCAAAATTCGTGCTGTGTGAAAAATGTGTATCGCTTGTTATGACCATATTATGGTCGTCATAATCGAGCTTGTGAATCAACAATTCGCGCTGTTATCACCAAATTTCGCAAAGAGTTTACTTTGTTGGACATCAAACCATTGTCTCGCATGCGTATAGTGGGTACTGAAACGAATATTGCAGCCGTAGTATACAGTATTAATGAGGATCGTGAAATGTTAATTCGTCGACGTTCTCAGCAATTCGGCACGTGATACTCAAACACATGGAAAATTTTACGTGTTGATTTGGGTTTGAAAGCCTATAAAATTCAACTTCTGCAAGAATTGAAGCCGAATGACCTACCACAAGGTCTAATTTTTGGTGAATGGGCCTTAGAACAGCTTGATGAAAATCCGCTGTTTTATCGAAAAATTGTGTTCAGCGATGAGGCTCATTACTGGCATAACAGATATGTAAATGAACAGAACTGTCGCATCTGGAGTGATGAACAGCCACATGCCTTACAAGAATTACCGATGCATCCAGAAAAAAAGGAAGTTTGGTGTGATTTATGGGCTGGTGGCATCATCGGTCCATTTTTCTTCGAAGACGACCGTTTAAGAAACGTTACCATCAACGGCGAACGATATCGAGCCATGATACGCAACTTTTTTTTGCCCCAGTTGGCCGAGTTGAACTTGGTTGACAAATAGTTTCATCAAGGCGGTGCCACATGCCACACAGCTTGTGAAACAATTGACATGTTGAAGGATGAATTTGGTGAGCAGCTTATCTTTCGAAATGGCCCTGTGAATTGGCTGCCAAGATCATGCGATTAGACGCCTCTTGGTTATTTCTTGTGAGGTAATATAAACTCGTTAGTGTATGTGGACAAGCAGAACACGATTGAAGCTTTACAGATAACATAACACGCATAATTTGTGTGGCCGAAATGCTCGAAAAAGTGACGCAAAATTAGACCAATTTTTTGATACGGAGCCGCGAACAACAATAACATGAAGTTATCTTTAAAATATGAATGGCAAAGGCCAAGTTTCATTCGACTTAAAAAAAACTATGCCTGAAAAATCACCCATTATATGTATGTATATATGTAATTAGTGAGTAAATAAATGAGCAGATAGGAATTTTGTCATCTAATGACATCTATGCCATTTTTAAGGAAGTTTATTGATGCAGCACGAACAACCGGAGAGATCAGAGAGTTGCACACACTAAAATCTAGATTACTGGAAAACGACTGTCTAATGGTAGTTTTGAAGCTTTTGCGCTCTAGTTTCAGCGAATGACCTCGTAGAAGATTTTCCTCATTTATAGTGAATATATTACTGAAATCAATAGAAGAGAGTTCATTCGAGACTCTAAAGGTGGTGATAATGTCTTCACACTTCAGTCTCTCCATTTCGGTGAAAAAGACAAAGATTGGTAAACGCTGCTCGTTATTAGGTCTATTGCTACCATAAGCCATTCTAGAAGACCTTCTCTGAACACTTTCTATAAGAAAGTGTTATGTTTATACTTCATTGAACATAGAACCATATTTTTTTCAGTATCATTGCTTTTGATGGACGTAATTCATGTGTCTGTATTTCAGGTAATGCCTCAACACATGCCATCTCCTCAACTACTAACACTACCAAGCAACGCAACCAGCATTAGAACTGACATAAACGATTCCTTCGAATGTGATGGTAGAGACTACGGATACTACGCTGATGTAGATAACGACTGTCAAATTTTCCACGTATGTCTGCCTATTACTTACTCCGATGGACACAACCAGACCTTTAGGTGGAGTTTCATCTGTCCCGAAGAAACCGTATTCAATCAGGTGAGATAGAGTTTTTCTTTTTAATAATTGATGAGGCCGATACTTGATGTAAATCGATAAACATAATAAAACAATTGTTAAAACAAGATTTACACATATATTAAAAAGAATACTGCAAGACGTACGTTTCCATGAGATTCGCCTCCTTCAAATGCTACGTGCAGACTAATGACATTTCTCGAATACATCCATACTAATATTATAAATGCGAAAGTAACTCTGTCTGTCTGTCTGTCTGTCTGTTACTCTTTCACGCCTAAACGGCTGACGGATTTTGATGAAATTTGGTATGGTGATAGACGATAACCTAGAAATGGTCATAGGCTATAAATAATCACGCCATCGTTCTTAGGGGGTAGGCAGTAGGGAGATAACTAAATTGAGTTAGTGATTTTTAGTCGTTTTTGTTGGGACTTTTGCTCTTTCACGTCTAAACGGCTGAACGGGTTTTGATGAAATTTAGTAAGGTAAAAGATGGTTACCTAAAAACGGATATAAGACCAAAATGATCACGTCATCGTACTCAGGGAATAGGAAGTAGGTAGAAAACTGAATTGAGTTATTAATTTTTTTATGGTTTTTGCTGGGAGTTTTGCTCTATCATGCCTAAACGGCTGAACGGATTTTGATGAAATTTAGTTAGGTGATAGAGAGTAACCTAGAAAAAGATATGGGCTATTAATATTCATGCTATCGTACTCAAGGCGTAGGCGGTTGGCAGATAACTAATTAAGTTAGTGATTTTTAATCGTTTGTTTCAAAAGTTCACCTCACACACGCCTTAACGTCATAACGGATTTTTATAAGACTTGGTTAATTTGAAAATAGGATCCTAGGCACGGACACAGGCTACTTTTTACGGCGGGAAAATACCTCATTCCCGCGGAAATCTAGCGTGATCGTGTCAAGAAGCGCATGACGCTATAGCTACTGAAATGATTTTGATGTTTTTTTTTTAAACTGAGTGTTACTAAGACTTCAAGTTAGTATTTGATCACTTTCCTAACTTAGAGGGTAGTAGGTGCCATAATTTAGGGAATTTATGATGAAATTTTGATGCAACTGTCTTTATTTAACAGTTTTACTTGGATCGAAACTCAGCGACATTCCATCACACTACTTAACTTATAGGGTAGGAAGTTACCAAAATAAAGACTACTTTTTACTTCGAGAAAATATCTCATTCACTCAGAACCCACAGTAGATAGTCACCTATCTACAACATTAAAACTCTGTCTAGAATCACATTACGCCAAAACTATTGATCTGATTTGTATACGATTTTTTATTCAACTGACTGTTACATTACATACAGATAAAATCTAATTACCTACACCACAGAATTAATATAACTAGCTACGCTTTAAACTTGAGGAGGTAATTAGATAGACATTTATACGAACTTTGAGCCCAGTAATCAGTTCAGTTGATGTGAAGTTGAGGACCGGGACACGATAGTGGGACATTGTTGCAGCGGGAATTACAGCCGGGAGAAAACAAAAAAACTTATGCGGACGAAGTCGCGGGTAAAAGCTAGTAGAATATATAAACTTGAATTATGAATACAGAGAAAACAGGTAGGTAACAGGTAGAAGGGATCAATTCATACTGAACTACTATATAGGAAACTAAGTAATTTTGAAAAGATTGAGAAGGGGGCTTGAGGTATGATCGAATTGGCTGTTCAAAAGGTTGCCAGAATATTTGTATTTATTAATTTGAAGTGATTCTCACAAATTAGGCTTCATTCCCGGTATAGTTTGCGGTATTCAAAATTTCAAAATCGGAATTGAATATATGATTTTCATTAATCAAATTATTTGCATAATGTCAATCTGTGTTCTGATTATCAGAGCTACGTTTATGTTCAGAAATTCTTTTTTGAAAACTTCTAAACGTTCTACCAATATAAAACTTATCACAATAACCACAGTAATTAACTAATTTTATATTCTCCTATATATTAAAAAATCAGGAGTATATAAAATTGACTGTGACAGTTGTGATGAGTTTTATATTGGTAGAACGTTTAGAAGTTTTCAAATAAGAATTTCTGAACATAAACGTAGCTTTGATAATCAGAACACAGATTCACATTATGCAAATCATTTGATTAATGAAAATTATATATTCAATTCTGATTTTGAAATTTTGAATACCGCTAATAGAATAATGAAGCTCAATTTATTAGAATCACTTCAAATTAATAAATACAAATATTCTGGCAACCTTTTGAACAACCAAATCGATCATACCTCAAGCCCCCTTCTCAAACTTTTCAAAATTACTTAGTTTACTATATAGTAGTTCAGTATGCATTGATTTCTTCTACCTGTTATCTACCTGTTTTCTCTGTATTCACAATTTAAGTTTACCTATTGTATGTATTCGAGAAATGTCATTAGTCTGCACGTAGCATTTGAAAAAGGTGAATCTCATCGAAACGTACGTCATGCAGTAACCTTTTTAATATAGAGTTTTTCTGTTAATATAAATTCACTGCTCCCACAATATTGCTTGTTATAAGGAAATAAATAAAATAATCAGAAAACTTGGTTATATATACTAAATGTCTTCAATTAACTCTCAATATGTTCCGAGCTGTTAATCCATTGTCAAAAGTCAAAACGCCTCTCACTTCCCTCCATTCATGTAGGTTTGAAAATAAATCTTCAATTACTTAGTTATTTTCATTTGAAACTGCATCTAGCCGATTCTCTTCTTTTTGGGTGTTGATATAACACGTATTCATATTATATCACCTGATAATAATAATTTATCTCTTGTGAGATACGACTCAATCCCCTTCTAATAAAAATAACTACCGTAACTGAAAGAGACACTTTGATAACTCATAAAATGAATTAGCTTTGAAGAGGATACTTGGTAAACTATTTTTCAGGAGTCTATTGAATTGATACGAATTACTTGGCAAAATATCCCAAGAATTGCTGAAAATACTCCATATATTTGGCAATAGTGAACATCTGCTCAGAGTTGACTTTGAGAAGTGTCAAGAGGTATCAATTCTTGACGTAGTGTTTTTTTGCTTAATTAATCCTACTGAATTTCGAATTTCATAGAAATTGTTCAATGGATTTCAATTTGTTGAATCAAATTGTTCAACTTGGATTTGAATTTTTTTTTATTTAATAGTGTTGGCGTTTACTTGATGTGAATCCATTATAATTGAATATAAATGTACAATCAAAGATTTGAACTTATGATTTACACTTTATTGACTACACAGCATGACGCGTTTCGTCGTTACAAACGACTTCTTCAGATGCTTACAGAATAATTTCAGATGCTTACAGAAGAATTGATTATTCTGTAAGCATCTGAAGAACTCGTTTGTAACGACGAAGTGCGTCGTGATATGTAGTGGATAAAGTGTAAATCATAAGTTCAAGTGTTTGAATTTAAGTTTATATTCAATTGGATTTGAATACCTATATGAATAATTGTATTTTCCTTATAGGTTAAGTTCGAACTCAGTTAGCTTCATTAGATCGAATTGTCTCACGTTATTTTGCACTGTCTTCTTCTGGTGCCATCTTCTACCGAAGATCGGCGATAATACGGTCGATTTGCCATTTTGAAGCAGCTCAAATAGTGATCCAGTACTCCTCTCACACCACTGTCGTAGATTATCCTATGACCAAATGCAACAGCTACTTGATGTTTCTCATCTCATACTCGAGATACTTCAACGTTCTCGTCTTGATTGTTTGTAATACATTCGTTTTCTTGTATGCTCTCCGTAGCAATACTTATTTTATCTCTCCAGGATATGTTTAACATTTTCTTGTACATACACAACTCAAAAACTTCTTTTCTCTTTCAATGGACATCTAGTTGCATTGAGGTCTGGAAAAAAAAATTGAAATCTTGAAAAGAAGATGTTCGTCTTGTAAATTAACCGTTGACGTGATTCAACTGTGATTGAAGTTGAAATTAGGAAACTAGGAAATTAGGAAAATTAGGAAAAAAAAAATCGTCGGGTTGCACTCCGGGAGTGCAGGCAGAAGTGAAAACTTGAATATTAATGTTGTGCATTTTTGATATTTTGGAATGGTTAGAGAATAATTTTGTACGAATTGCTTTCATTATCAGTATAAAAGTATTATTATTTATGTGGTGGAATAGGTACAATATTCATTCATTGCGCTATCGTAAACAAACATGAAAATTTATATTGCATTAAAAATTTAACACTTCGGAACTATTACAATTATTTTACATCAAAAAGTTTATCTCTTAGGAAAATCAACTTCCATCCATAATTTCAACGACTTTTGCATCATCATCTTTACCAGAACCGTCATCGCTAATCTCTAAAACTGATACGATAGGTTTATGATAGCTGAAGTGAGAAACGAACAGTTTTGATTTGAACCTATTTAAGTGTCTAATAAAGACCGCGTCAATAGTAGTTTTGTATTTCGTTGTGCTAAGATTGCGATCATTTGACATAGTTAAACCAAATTCATTATTTAAAAATTCAATTAATAGTTGATTTTTATCGTCTGCAAAGTTTATGTTGAAATCTCCACTCAAAATCATTGGCAATTCATCAAAGCTTTTTCCAATTTTTTTTTGAAGCAATGCAGATGAGTGATGAGAATGAATGAATAAATTTTCGTACAAAAGTCTCGTATAGCACGCAATGACTTATCTGGAGAGATGTACACGGCAACCATAATAATAAACTGATTATCACCAGAGTGGCAACGACTTACACAAATATCACCGATATCAGAAACAGTAGAAATACAACAGCATTAAAATGCTTTTGTATTTCACATGCACATCCATATAATTTGTTCAATAATGAACTGTGTTCATATTTTGTTAAATAGCTACTCCTCCCGCTGGACGATTATTTCTTTTGAAACTCGCAACAAAGTCGAAATTCGGAATTTCAATTATTTCATCGTGACCCATATGAGTTTCTGATAAAATTAACACATTCATCTTTTTGACAAGAGCGTCAATTGCTAGATCATTTACATGCGCACGTAAACTTTGACAATCGAATGAAAAATATACACATTCGCGCAAGCGCTTGGCGCCGCCTGCCCTCTCTCCATCCGTCTTACGAATTCTCGATCAGGTCACGTGTCCTGACGCGAGTTTAGAAATGAACTCATTCCAAAAAAAATACACAACACAGCTTAAAAAGTTTTCACTTCAAAACTTCTTCCAAAATTTTCAACAATTATTTTCAGAAACCTTATTGTGTGATATTCCATAGTGAAACTTAAAGAATGATTGATATTTATTACTATAAAATATTCTATTGAAGACAATGCATTTTTTGTATGTTGAATGAATACAATTCATTAAAAAGCTTTGTAAGAACTGATTTCAATCGTCCATATATTCAAGTAAGAAACCTAAATGTAATATCTTCTATTTTTATCCAGGAAATCTTTACTTGTACGAGAGCAGATGAAGCTATGGATTGTGCAGAAAGTCCCAGATTCTATAACTTAAACAGAAACTTTGGTGGCCCCGAGGATGAAACTGAGGCCACCGACATAGAAGACAACCAAGAAGTACCTGAAGTGTCTCAAACTATCCAAGCACTAGAAAACAATCACCCTCTATTAAGAAGATCGAGAAAAATGAAGGCTTGATAAAAAACACCTTCATAATTTAATTTAATTTGAATTAATTTATCAACGACATGAAATCAATTCTTAGTTGTATTTTGATGTTCTCCTCAATAAAGACTGAACAAAACTATTCGTAGTTAATTTAGTATAGCTGTTTCTAAACATTTTTATAATGCCAGTGAAAAATTATGCTCTCTAAGTCCCGAGGGTTTTGGCTGTTTCCTCTTCTTACTATCGTGAAGGAGGAAAATAAAGACCTTAGAAAATTTTTTCTGAAGGTCTTTTTCCATTATTTTCTACTTGAATGACATTTAGGGCACATCTCTTCGAAAAAGCTACAAAAGGACAATTTTCATGAACTTTCTTTGAATGAAAATTGATCTAAAGGCTGTTTTTTTTTAGGTTTAGAACTTTAAGTTGGCATTACTGTTGAAGATGGCGACCGATTCAACAGCAGATAATTGATTTATTCTCAGTTTGGCCTGGAAATTCATCATGAATACACTCACGTCTGAACAACGCTTGCAAATAGTGCAATTTTATTTCGAAAATAATGGTTCTCTGCGGAATACGTATCGCCACTACGTCCATTTTATCGTCGACAAAATGAAGCGCACTTCTGGTTGAATGGCTACGTCAACAAACAAAACTGCCGCATTTGGAGTGAAGATAATCCTCAAGTGTATGTCAAAACACTCCTACATCCAGAAAAACTGACTGTTTGGTGCGCTTTATGGGCTGGTGGAATCATTGGTACGTACTTCTTTAAAAACGATGATGGCCAGAACGTTACAATCAATGGTGATCGGTATAAAGCCACGATTACTATATTTTTCATTCCAGAATTGGACAACCATGATGTCCAGGAGCTATGGTTTCAACAAGACGGCGCAACATGTCACAGAGCTCGTGCCACAATCGATTTATTGAAAAACACGTTTGGTGAACGCCTGATTTCAAGTTTTGGACCTGGTTATTGGCCTCCAAGATCTTGTGATTTAACTCCGCTAGACTACCGTCTGTGGGGCTATGTAGAGTCATTGGTCTATGTGGATAAGCCACAAACGCTTGACCATCTGGAAGACAATATTCGACGTGTTATTGCCGATATACGGCCACAAATGTTGAAAAAATTCATCGAAATTTGGACGTCCAGATTGGACTATATACGAGCCAGCCGTGGCGGTCATTTGCCAGAAATCATATGCCAAATGTAATGCTACAAGATTATCTTTCGGATTGAAGAAATTCTTGTCAATCGAATGATCCATCGTTGTTTTATTGCAATTTAAAGTTTTATACCTCTAAAAAAACACTCTTTACATCACTTATTGAAAAGTTCTTTCCTGTCGAGCAGTTCTCCGTCGAATCTTTGTAATCAAACTGTTTCTTCGATGTTCCAATAATTGCATGCATTTCAATAATATGTATTGATCCTCGCCTTACATGAAGAACACACATTGAATCTACTGATGCTGGGTTTAGTGAAAGTATATTTGGGATTCGTAGCTTGGTTTCCTTGTTTGTGTGATGTCATTGTTGTGGAGCTAGGAAGACCATGTTTGAACTACGAAGTTAAACAGTTGCAATTATCTCGAGCTAAGATTATAGAGCATGTTGCAAAAATAATTCTATTATTTTTATCTATATATATCTAATAAAAATTAGTCTTCCTAGGTTTAGATAATTTTCTTTTTCATTTTTCTTGTTGAAAACCAGAGAACCTACATTTATGGTTGCTAATATTCACCAATAAGATCCAAATGTGAAGCTCACATTATAACATGCTTTGCATTAGGAAATCCTTACTCTTACCCTTCTTATCAATAAGTTTTGACCATTATTGAAAAATATGTTAACGGAAAAGCTTATTCACAGTTTGATCGAGTTTTTTCACGTTGGCGTTCTCATTGCCATTGAAACATATCATAATTGAGCATTCAAGCTTGTATTGAATAAAAATGACACTGTGTCAATCTAAATTGACAATGTATGGAAAATTTTATCAATGCAAAAGTACCGAAAGTAAACTCAAAGTTTGAAGTTCGTCAATTACTGAAATTCAGATTATCTTTGTTAGATTACTCTAACCATGATAATTGCAACTGAAAAATGTATCCTCGGTAGTATGTGTTTATTTAACTTAGTTTCATGAATCATATAACGAAGATGGGGTGAAAAGTTTCCGGTCTAACCAAGAGATTGCGCCACTAGGTCCATTTACTTTTCTTTAGGTTTTTTAAAAGTCCTAGGTAATTTTGGACCTACAGTGGTGTCATACAGTACAATTTCTACTGAGTTTGTATGTAAAGTTTCAGCCTAATCACTAAGTTAATTTGCGTTTGAGAGCACATTGCATGAAACGCTTCCGTTGTGTTCGTGAAAATTGAAAAATTGGAGAAAGTGTTGTCATCGAATACTTCTATTTGAAAGGATATACACCAAAACAAATGGAAGAAGAGGTAAGGATTCAACACTGGGAGATTCCTCCTCATTATATTCACTTATTGAGCAGTGGGTCTCTGAATTCAAAATGGGTCGTGTGAGCACCTCTGACGAGCTAGCGCTTTACCATACACTGATTAGAAAAAACATTTTTATCGAAAATTTGGTGCAGTATAGGCGTGATACCAACGAATTTTTGCGTCGATTCATAACTGTTGAAGAGACTTGGGTTCACCACTACACTCCTGGAAATGAAGAACAGTCAAAACAGTAGGTTGGAAAGGGGGAACCATCTCCAAAGGAGGCAAAAACAATTTTATCGGCAAATAAAGTTATGGCTACTGTTTTTTGGATGCGAAGGAAATTATATACATTGACAAATTGGTTGACGCTTTCGCGGCCAGTCGTTGAACTAGTGTTGTCCTGTTTCGGGTCTAAGGGTCGTCGTCAGTTGGATTTCTTCCTTAAGTGTCGCTAGCACGAGTGGCGAGCTTCTTCGGAGGTCGTTCCATTTCTGATTCTGGATGTAGACAAGTCTACTTCTAGTAGTGGAACACATAATATGTATAGTGGATAACTTACGTAGAAATTTTACATTTGGAACACATTTGTTGATATCACGGTTGTTTACTAAAATGTGCTATATAGATTTTGAACGAAATTCAGTGAAATATATCACTTGTTTATCATTATTTGGATATCTACTCAGGTTATAGAGACATAAGTATTGTTTTGTAAAATTTACGAATTTTTTGTGTTCCTCTGTCACTTTTATCTCCCATAACACCCTATCACAAATATTCCCAAACCAACTGGACAGCGATATATTCTTTCCAGCACAACGACTAAATTGATTCATTGTTAACGACTATTTGAAAAATTAATATTTTCATTGTGAATTTTATTAACACTGTTAACTGAGTTAAATATTACAGTTTTGTAGATGTGGCAGAGACAACTCCAGCATTATGATTTCCATTGAGTTTTCCAGCCGAATGACTACGACTATATCAGGTTTTTTATGATGGAGTTGCTTTTATGTTAGAATTTTGCTATCAGCCCGGATGGAGATATTTCTATTTACACCTGTAAACTTAATATTCAGGGTACTTTGCCAAATTGAAGATCTGTATTACATTCGTTGAGGACTTTCAGACCTTTCAGTAATGTTTTCAATTCACAGTGCATAACATTAGCATGTTTTGTTTTGTGAGTATTTGTAATGCACGCAATAAAGCAGTTTCAATGTTGTTACAACCTTTTCGGCATTTGGATCTTCTGCCTGGAATGGAATCAGACCCATGAAGCTGTTCCTCTGCTGCACTATACAACAGTGCATGCATCCAACTATCGATGAGTGGCGACGAAGATGCAGGAATAAGTTCATTATCACTCTCACTGGTAATAATAACACCCTATAATGCATATTCTCTCTCCACTCTTTCTCAAGTTGTTCGTAATATTTATTTTTGATTTGCCCTTTTAATTCTTCATAGTATTTTCCCATATTTTCATAGTTGTATTTCAAGCATGTATATTTTTGAACAAAAATCATGATTACTAGTTGGAATTCTCCATCCGGTTTGTTGTAATGGCTTTAATTGTTCCCTTGCTTCTTTCATGTCAGAGTGAGTGTAAATATAGATGCCTATTCTCGTGAATTGGATTTCGGCTTCTAATTCTATCTTAGTCCCATAGATTCTGGATGGTATACATGTTCGTTCGGTGTTGTTTTGCCTTCTATGTTTTTGCGACTATCATTTTTCACACTTATTTATTCGAATCTCTCACTTTCAAAGAGTAGGGTCAGTATCCCAGCCTGTCACGCCGGAGAATGGGGTTCGATTCAAACTGATGTTAACTTTCATTAACTATACGTATATATGTTGTTTACGAGTTTCCTGCGTTAATTCGTGTGTTTTTGAATTATTTCTTAAATAGTCATGGAGTTTTTTTGCTAATGAATTCTGCTGAAGTGTGTTTCAACTCCTTTTTAGTCAAAAATTGTCAAACTCTCATTCATTTAAAGTTGTCATATTTCCTCAACTAATTTTCAACAGATTTCATTGGTAAAACTGAAAATACTTATATCAATTCTATTTTAACTGCGCCTACTAAATTGCACCAGGGTTTCGAATAGACTAGGGCGCTACGAGGCAGAAATATATATAGCTTCTTTATATGTAAAAGCTTTCTACATATATGTATACCTACATATCCTACATATACGTGTCCACATGAAATTAAATTGAGGTCAGAACCCGGTCGTGAACTTCAAACGCGAATTGATTTCTACAATGTACGATGCATTTATTATGTTCGAATCTGCCTTTATGATTGCATGTTTGTAATTTAATAAGCACAAATATTAATGTATACTTTTGCAATATCAGCGTTAACACTTCGTCACTTGTGATAAAACGATGAAGGTAGCTTCTTCAATAATAAACAGAAATTGTCCTAGAAGTGAACCATGTGGAACTCACTACATAGTCGACATAGACGATAGCGTCCACAACATAGACGATAGCGACTTGCCTGTCCTTACACGTAATGTTCTACGAGATAACAAATTTTCGATTTTTAGCAGCAAATTTCCACGAATACCATAATATTCTTGGTAGTGTTTCAATCTTTGAACAGTTGAATCTTTATCAAGAGCCTCCTCAAAATCGAAATGGGTATATATAACGTATATTTTCGAAGTTTTTATGTCGACCGTTCATACAGTTAAAAATATCTGAAGTGGTAAATCTTTCTTCGATAAATCCATGCTGTTCTCGAGGTATAACCGAAGCTACACGTTGCATAAACCAAGATACTCTTCATGATCTTGGAGAGTATCTTATTCATCGATACCGGATGAACAATTGTCTTTGAGGTCTCTAAGAGGCAATTTCACAAAACTTCAATATTTTCCTTTTCTTGCTATGAAATACACGTCAATATTAAAAAAGATAGTTTGTAACTTTTTCAAATTAATTATAGTTATCAAAATATTATATTGATTGAAAATGAAATTATTCGAATGATAAAATTGATATGTCAGTGATATTTATTGATTGATTCAAGTGTGAATGGAAAAAACAAAATAATCGACATCATTGTAAATTGGATTATGATAAGGAATTGCAATCTATATATACATTGAAAAATCTGATGGAACAATTATATGAAATCTCAGAAACAATTTTGGGAATTTATTGATCAGATTCCTCTTATCTATATTGAAACAGATTTAATGCTTCTACATTATTCAGATTAAGATAACTATATCTAAGATTTTTCAGATTGAAAAATTTTGATATAAACAAAAATCTCAATAAATTTCATTCGTTCATTCAGTTTCATTTCCAGATCTTCCCCAGGCGGATAAAAAATAAAAAATTTCGAGATTCACGAAACCTTCATACTCAGTCGAAAGTATAAGCTATTATTTATTATGGGTGTCCAGCAATGACACATTTATAACTATAGAATTCAAAAGCTACTGAAATTGTTTCACCTATATGTGGTAAAGGAAAGTTCTGATGAAATTTCATACCGCGATCCCGTATTTTAGATAACGCGATCGAAAAAATTTCGTTTTCACTTCAATTTATTTCAAACATGGTTTTTCTCTTCTTTAGAAATGCCTCTTCAGTTCTACTTTGAAAGTTGTTTTAGTTCTTTTTAGTTTTATTTAGACGACATCAATCCCAAACAGCATCGACATCTTCCTGTGATCTAATGCAATCTTCAAGACTTTTAATTTTGTCACAAATTTCTGAATTATCAGCTAACATAAAGATAACGGGTGCTTTTTTTAGAGGTATAGAATTTCAAGTTGGAATTACTGTTGAAGATGGCGACCGATTTGACAGCTGAGGAGTGATTTATTCTCAGTTTGGTTTGGCAATTCATCATAAATAGACTCACGCCTGAACAACGCTCGCAAATAATGCAATTTTATTTCGAAAATAATGGTTCTGTGCGGAATATGTATCGCGCAAATTTTGTTGAAAGATGAAGCGCACTTCTGGTTGAATGGCTACGTCAACAAACAGAACTGCCGCATTTGGAGTGAAGATAATCCTCAATTGTATGTCAAAACACCGTTACATCCAGAAAAACTGACTGGTGCGCTTTATGGGCTGGTGGAATCATTGGTCTGTACTTCTTCAAAAACGATGATGGCCAGAACGTTACAATCAATGGTGATCGGTATAGAGCCATGATTACTAACGTTTTCATTCCTGAATTGAACAACCATGATGTCCAGGAGCTGTGGTTTCAACAAGACGGCGCAACATGTCACACAGCTCGTGCCACAATCGATTTATTGAAATACACGTTTGGTGACCGCCTAATTTCACGTTTTGGACCTGTGAATTGGCCTCCAATATCTTGTGATTTAACCCCGCTAGACCACTTTCTGTGGGGCTATGTAAAATCATTGGTCTATGCGACCAATGTACAAACGCTTGACCATTTGGAAGACGATATTCGCCGTGTTATTTCCGATATACGGCCACGAATGTTGGAAAAAGTTATCGAAAATTGGACGTTCAGATTCTACTACATCCGAGCCAGCCGTGGCGATCATATGCCAGAAATCATATTCAAAATGTAATGCCACAAGATTATCTTTCGAATAAAAACAAATTCTTGTGAACCGAATGATCCATCGTTGTTTTATGGCAATATAAAGTTTTATACCTCTAAAAAAAACACCCATTATAAACTAGTAGACAGTCCATTAAATCATTCACAAATAGAAACAAAATAGGGGAATTAATTGGGATCCATGTGCGAGAGGCTGTGTGTTTGAAGGATTTTTTAATTCTATTTGTTCAAAATGTAATAAATGCCAAACACTATGTATTGTGAACTATGTGTACTGTTAATATGTATTCAGATAGATACCATTTCTTCAAGTATCATCTCCGATGAAAAAGTGGTATCTAATGATCATAGTTATGGTGAATTTTTAGGTAGGTTTAGAGGTTTTGAACTGCACCCTTAGATTCTTCAACAATTAAAGGATGATATTCATTATCTAGAACAGGGGTTCCCAAACTGATTTTGTCTACTGCCCACTTTGACAATGAAAGAGTTTTCAGCACCCTCATTCTTTCACCAACTTTAAAACCACTATTATTTCACACGAAATTAATAAATTATCGTGAGCTAAATTAGCGATGACTTCACATTCTTTCTAAACAAGACTTTTACTTTAACCTGCAAGAGTTTACTTGAGACCTGAGCGCAGTGGGTGGTATACAACGGCGTTTAGGTCTCAAGTTAACTCTTACGGGTTATACAGGGTGTCTCAAAACGATCCAACTACTTTAGTTGGAAAAAACAATACAGTAAACTTATTTTTCTATACATTTATTGATACGAATTAAAAGATAAGGAACAAAATTTTACTTTTTAAGCACTACATTATTTAAATGACGGCCACCACGTTGACGGCACTCCTCAAACCGTTTGCGTACACTTTCAAAAACTTTTTGAAGAAGTGGTCGAGGAATACTCCTGATTTTTTCTTCAATATGGTTTCTTAAATGTGTCAAATTTTGTGGATTATTCTCGTAGACTATGCTCTTAAGATAACCCCACAAGAAAAAATCAGGTGGAGTCACGTCAGGGCTCCGCGGTGGCCATTCAATATCACCTCTTCGTGAAATCACCTTTTCTTGGAACAACTCGTGCAATGCAGCTAAAGAGTTGTTAGTGGTGTGCGATGTGGCCCCATCTTGTTGAAACCATGTCAGCCGGTTATAATGCCCACATTGTTGCAGTTGAGGCCCGAAAAAATTGCGTATCATGTCCACATAGCGAGCAGAAGTTACAGTCACTGCATGTCCTCTGTTGTCTTCATAAAAATACGGCCCAATAATGCAGTTCGCTGACATAGCGACCCACACAGTCACTTTGGGGCTATGCAACGGGCGCTGATGTAATGTGTGTGGATTCGTTTCTCCCCAAAAACGACAATTTTGACGATTGACGTATCCGTCCAAATGAAAATGTGCCTCATCGCTAAAAAAAATGTTGTTGAAATTGTTAAATCTCTCTAACATAACATTCACAAAATTCAATCTTAATTCGTAATCATTATCATGAAGAGCTTGCACAATCTGAATTTTATAGGCCTTTAGGTGTAAATCAGATCGCATTATGCGGTGAATTGTCGCTCTTGATAACCCCAGCTGAGACCCACGCTTTCTAACGCTGAGTCGAGGCTGTCGGCTTACAGAATCTGCAACTGACTGAATGTTTCCAGGAGTTCTTGCTGTCCTTGGACGCCCGTGATGGATTTCGCCAATAGTGTTTCCAGTTGTATTGAATGTCTGGATCCAAGCTAAAATTGTTGCATTGCTTGGAGTTTCCGCAATCTTACGCAATCGATAATGTAACCGATACATCCGTCGAACTCTAATGAGTGATCGATTGTTCTCGAAATACGCGCGCACGCAAAACGAACGTTGTTTTCCCGTGTACGGCATGAAGGCAACTAAAAATTTAAGAAAAGCTCTAGTAAACGACGCTCGCGCCACCCCTCCCCCGCGCCTTGTTTGCTTCTCGCTCACTCTTGAAATAGTTGGATCGTTTTGAGACACCCTGTACTTGCCAATGAGAGTGATCATTATAATGCAACTTTATAGTATTCACACAGAGTATCTTTCATTCAAAATGAAACGAACATAATTGATTGTAACATAAAAACTAATGTTAAGGATGAATCTGTATCTGCTTAATGAGTTTGTTGATATCAGGTTCCAATATACTTAAGAACAGCCGCAAGTCGCCACATTCGGTAACATGAAAACGATTTCTCCTTTTAGAAGCATTATGCTTCTTCCCTAGGTCTTGAAAATATGCTTCATTCTTGTCTTTCTTATCGGAATGCATTTTATTCAAATGATTCTGCAGTCTTTAAGGCTTCATTGCTTCATTCGATAATGTTTTTAGACGTAGAAGGCACAAAGGCGACGATGAGTTAGTGGAATTTTCAATGAATCCGAATTCAATATATTCCGCACAGTATTGCGGTCTCTTCTTTTTTACTTCCGACATTGATTTGTTTTGAGAAATACGTAAGTAAGTGTTGAACTTAAGTACTGCTTATCTATGACGCTCGAAACCGCAAATGAAAATAATATAAATATTAGGTTGTTTATATAGGATTGCATTAGCAGCACGCACCTAGTGTGGAGAAATGGAAAGCTGCGAAAGAGCAATCATTCCTAGTATATTCAGACTCTACAAATTCTATCCTTCGATTCTTGTGCATGAAACCGCGAATATTGATAGGATATTTAAATTCATGGAGAAAATCCAAGCTCATTACGCCACACGTACATTACAAGGACCCAACCAGGACGTCCGAAACACTCTGTTGACACCTGGAGTTCCCTTCACGCCAGCTAGAATACTCCGCTCTTTAGAAGATCCCTCCGAAGAAGTCCTCGACCACCTAGAGGACATCCCATTAGTACTGCGGTAAACCGCGTAGTTCAAAACAATGTTCCTTTAGCCGTTAGATAAAAATAAAAACGCGTAAGTTCGTGAATATATCGTAGTGCGCGGAAAGCCAACAGTGCGCGAGTGAAGTGAAAAACCCGAACCTTTTTTCGAAATTATGTTTTGAAAGACTGTAAAATAAAAATTGTTTCTTAAAAGAATGAATTTTTTATTAATAAATTGTTGTATTTATTAAATTAGAAACTGTATACAATGAAATAATAATAATATATATATGTACATTACGTGGGAAAAGTTTTCTGTGGTTTCCTTCACCATCAAATGTCAGATGAATTGAAAATCGGACATTTGACCAAATGGCACGTTATTAATAAAAATCAACAAAAGACCGCCACAGCCGTTAGATTCCTGCAGTGAATATATATTATTAAAATTTGCTCCTAATCTTTTGCAAAGAGAATAGGAAATTGAATTCACACGAGTTGAAGAAGGTTGCAAAACCTTATAGCCTCCCGCCTTTTGAATATATGTTTACAAAACAATGTACCCCAAAACAAAGAGAACAATAAACGTATTTGATTTGATTTGATTTGAGCACGCTCAGACAGGAATAACACAAACATGCATAAACTCGTTTATTTCATTCGACGCTCAATCGTACTCAACAAATAATAACAAGTATTTTATAAACAAGCCGATTGATACAGAAATACACAAATCGGGTTATTTAACAGAAACTTGTTAAAACATGATTGCCCGCAGTCTTTTCTCTACGAAAATTAGCTATCTAGGAATACTAATGACCATTGAAATGCTAAATTGTCCCTTTTATTTGTTCGTTTTCGAAACGGAGCGACCGATCGACATGATCTTTCTTTTGTTCATGGAATAAAACGGGACATATACATGAACTACGCGGAGAGAAATATCGAACCGAATTTGAACAATCTCTTATCTAATATTAGTTGATGTTGTTAGCTGAACTCTCGACAAGTTGTAGTCGAGAGTTCAGTCGGTGTCTAAGAGTCTAGCTAGATGAAACTACAAATCGCCCCTCAAGCGTCTACACAACTCCCTCATTTTTTATGGGTCTCTTACCGCCTCCCTTCAAGCCTGCAGCGCCCACAGGGGGGCGTTATCGCCCACTTTGGGAAAGGCTGATCTAGAATAACCCAGTTCAATATTCAAAATTCAAATATAAATTTCTGATTTTCTCAGTTCACTTTAGTAATCATCGTAAATGAAATGATGGATGACTTGAAACTTGACGAAAAACTTGAAACGACTTGAAACTATATCATGAAATTAGATCACAGGAGAACTGTGTTCAACTACAGATGGCGCTGGACCATGTTGCTAGTTGGTAAAAGGATAATTGTTTGAGCTTGAAAGTGCCAATAAGATCTTGGTATAGTTTTCGATCAGAAACTTTCCTATATTCCACATATCACCCGAGTTATTTCATCTGCCTGGAAAATATATGGATAAGTTTGACGCAATGACAAATATTTCAATAATTCCGCAACATTCATAAACTATTTATTTACCTAATCCGTAGCAAGATGAGTATGGCAGCATGATTTGGCATCCTATTTACGCTTGCTATCACCGCCATCTTGAGGCGATTCAGAAAGATTCTCAAAATTCTTAATTTGGAGGGAGGATAAGTTTATCCACAGAGAGAAGTCAATCATAACGAATTATTGAAACGATTTAGTTCAATCCCATTGCAGGACAGGACAGGACACAAACTCTATCACAAAATTTTTTTAACAAACTTTCAATAATGCACTGCAATATTGATTGTACTCCTCTGTTGTTCGCTTTGAAATTTCGTTTTCCTAGGCACAATTCTTGTACTACAGAATCATTTCACTTAAACACTCCAAGAACCAACTCGCCAATACAACACCCCACCCCCCATGGTTTATGGAGTCTACTACTTATGGAGTAGACTTTTTAATGATTAAGACATTCAATCTGATTCCATAGAAGTTATTACTAGGAGTTATGTGAAAAAAGAAATTGATTGAAATCAATTCATTAGATCGAGTTCCTTGTAATATGTATTTCATTTAATTCTATTATTAGTTATTAGTTACTAGTTATTAGTTACTTTTTTAGTTTTTTCATATTAGTTTGAGCTCTTTGTTATATTCCTTCGATTATGTTTATCAGCTACATAATATTTAGTTATGTTATTACTTTCTGTAATTGGGTATCATACCGGTTGAGATTAAAGAACTTATTATAATTATTATTTTTTAGTTCTCCAGTTTTCCTTAGTTCCAATTTTCACTCATAACCAACACTTTCATTGATTCAATTCGTTTTACGAGTTTGTATTCATTCGACTTCTTCAGTTGCATATAATCTCAATTTTCCTTCATTTCATGATTATATTTTCTCTTGACAGATCATTCTTTAGCTGAAGTATTCTTGTTCCGACCGGTAACTCTTGTCTCTACAGAATTTTCGATGAGATAATTTGCCAGTTGTTGTGGATTTTTCATCACTTTCAGATAAACATTGCCAAAACTGATATGCAAATTAGGTTCAATGTTGAAAACGTAGTAGCTGTATTCAAAAATAATGAATTAAATCACATCTCAATATAAACCAGGACTATGAGGGGATTTTTTAATTGAATGATTGTTAAGCCTTTCAAATCTCTATTATCAATCACGGATTTGAAAACAAATACTTTTATGATGAAATGATAGTGAATGAATTCTTTAATTTTTCCTCCATTGTTTTGTAAGGAAATATCATCTCCAGTAGATATTATCTGGTAACATCAAAGTACAAGTATGGTTCGATGATATTTCACTATCAGAATTTATCTGAAAATACGTACTTGAAACGTAAATATCACAATGAGAAAATGTATATAAGTAAATTTCAATTGATTGATCATTCAGTCGAGCGGTTTTCTTCTGTAAGTCTCCAGAAATTTGTAACAAGAAAATGAAGGTGTTTGGTTTGTTGATAGCATGCCTAGCAATAGGGGTTGCTAATTGCGATATAGTGAGGTGAGTAATTTTTTTCAAAATCAATTTTATATACATATTAAATAAATAAATAAATATATATATATATATATATATATATATATATATATATATATATATATATATATATATATATATATATTTATTTACTTATTCAAATTTTTATTAATATTTGTTGAATGTCATTGATTGGTTCAACTCAAAACATCTAATTTTGAATTTTGATAAAACCTTTTTTATACCATCTCCTATACACAGTAATAAATTGCCGAATTTTGAATACCTGAGGATTCAGGCAAGACAACAAAGTAATCAAAATACAGTGAAAAAACAAACTGATGTATCTAGGAGTGACACTGGATTACCATTTGCGGTGGGACGAGCATATTGGTAATATTGCGCGAACTCTACGAATGTTGCTGCTCAGGTTCAAATTTTGGAGGATAATCTTGGACAAATCTCATCTCCAAAATATTACATATATTACTATGCTCTTGTACAAAGTAGAAAGTTGTGCAGAAAAGAATTTTGGAAATTATTCATAATAAAAACCTGCACTACTCTTCAAACTTGATATTCAGAGAGTGTGGAATACTAGATATCAGACAACTTTATATGTACAGTTGCTTGATATATACTTACCATCATAAAGAAATACTTCGGGATATCGAGCACACTCATGTAAATAAAAATTAGTTTTAGTCTTCTTCATCTTTCGAAGCGAATGCTAAGCCAGAAATATTCCTCTGATACTGAAAATCAATATGTAAAAATACAAAAAAACTAATTTGATTTTTGTAAAAAATAATTTTGACATTTTGATGTCTAAAGTAATTCATAAAATTCAATTATTCACAAGTTTCGACAAAGTTGTGATATACATTGAAACGTCAAGGAAAATAAAGTTTTTCACATAAAATAAGCCTGTTATTGCTAAAAACATTGAATATATATATATATGTGTATGTGTTGTTTCACTTTTTGGCAATATTTCGACAATAGAATTCTGAGCTCCAAAATGATGTTTTAACGAGGATCGATATTCTTATCAACTCAACGACTATATAAATTCAACGATTAAATGAATCCTATGTCTTCAGTATGAGTTCACACATTTCAATAAATAACTTAATGTTGCTTTTCAATATTTAATAGAATTCCATTTGCTGAAATATTCAATTCAATAATTCAAAAAATCTTCGAAACAAATTTCAAAATGAAAAATATCTGGTTACGTATATTCGTCAAGTACAAAGAAAAAGCAACATTATGTATTAAGATTGAAATTTCACAAATGACAGGTTCGAGAACATATTTCAATTTCATAAAAAAATATATTATACGTTTCGAGAGCATTTATTTTCTTATTCAGTAACAATGATCTCAGTCTTAGAAAGATAAACTAAAATATCCACAATAAATATTCAATATAATTTCATTCATTTTATTCCATAAACAACCCTTGGATTCGTAAACTCGAACTCAAAGTTCAGTTAAGCTTCTAAAAATAGGGTAACACCCTGAAAAATTGTCAAGCAATTAACTAGTTTTGTGAAAACAAGGCAGTAATTTTTCATTCAATATATTGAACAAAGTTTCATCAAGATATCAGTGAACATTCAATCAAATTCACTGAATCTTACATTAAAATCAAAATAAATGACAAGGGTGTTTCTTTTTCACGTAGTGAAATATTATGTTGAATAATAAATCAAAATTGAAACAATTAGCTTGAATAAAATTGAGTTCATCAGTAATTCTACATATTTTTTGGGTGGGTGAATATTTATCAAGAGTATTAACAATATTAAACCAACAGTTGATATTGGTAACAGTTAATATTATTGAAACTTTTGATACTGGGCTAACCTCCAGAAATATGAGTTGAGTTGATAATATACTCAGTGAAACTTAAGCCAATGTTTCAATTCATTTACTATTCAAAATAATGTTTCACGAAACCTCCGTATTATTTATTGAATATATATTTTCTTCCTTTGTTTGAGAGAAATTTCTATTGTTTTACAAGATTTTTATTTGCTTGAAACATTTTATGTTTGAATTCAAATTCAAGATTCATACATACATCTCTTTTTCGATGTATTCACGAAATTTGATTCGAATTTTAGCATTGTTTTTATGATTTTGTGATCACTTTTTGCAATTATTCTCTCATTGGTTTTTTCAACTGTCCACATTTCTTTGTTATTTTTGCGCAGTTGTGTTGCCAAAAATATAAAGTCTATTTGAGAACTGTACATAATAGATGATTATATAACGAGAAAATTTTCGAAAAAGTAGGATTCTTATCACGAATCGGCAAATCTTTGTCTATGAGTACAAAGTTGTCACTCTATAAAGCCATTGCACTTCATCATTTACAATTCTGTTGTTCCTTATTGTTTAATTGTCCTCAATATCAAATAAGTCGATAAGAAAAAATAGAATATATGAGATCTATATTAAAATGTAATATACACCTGTCAATCCATGCTTAATGTGTTAAGAATGTTATCTGTTAGCCAAAGAGTTGTTTTTAATGTACAAGTGTTCATTTTTAAACTGGAAAGAAATATGTTACCAACCTACAATAGTGATAGAGTTCGATTATTTGAAGATGTACATACTTATAATACGAAATTTAAAACAGACTTTATCCTTGGAAAATGTAACACCACACAAAAGCTCGAATCTATTTTGTATAAAGGTTTGATTGAATTTAATGGACTTCCTGCCATATAAAAAACTATAAAATTTTAAAAGTATTTGAAAGCTTTTGAGAACGTTCATCTCAACCATACAGCAATACAGTTTAAAGTCACTCTAATTCTATTGAGCCTTGTTTCTGCTAGTACTCTGGATGTTTATCATGTAATATTAGTTAGGTGCTAAGTATAACGTTTTTGTTTTTCTACTATATTATGTTATTTACTTATATTGGTACTTTACTTCATTCACATATTTTATTTTCCATTATTTTAATTTCAATTAACTTGTTATTACTATATTTTGTAATATGATGTAGCAATTCTGCTAAATAAATACATTATTATAATTATTATTAATATATTTCGCATCCTGTGATTCATTGAAATAAGCTTTGTGTCATCTTCTTCCTGCCTTCTCTCATTCCAAGAATCGTAATGGACGCCAATACATAAACTTTACATGAAAATTGTATAATTTTAAACCTTCGAAAGTAATCCTTCTCATGCCATTAATTCCAACTTGAATTCACGAAATCAAAGATCTTTCTTTATCATTTAAAATTTATAGAAAAATGGAGACATTTCAAGTTGTATTTTTCCATTTTCAGGATGCCCCTGAAGAGGCTCAATAACACAAGAAACTTATTGAAAACTATGAGCGGGTTGAAGAGTACAGAAATTCGATACCAAGCAGGTGCACCTGTGATTCTTAGAAACTATTTTGACGTGAGTGATTTTATTTTCCAGAGTTAATATTTTATTCGAATCAATTATATTTTAGTTGTCCTACTATGGTGAGATTTCCATTGGAACACCTCCACAAAAGTTCAAAGTAGTACTCGACACCGGATCCGGAAGCTTGTGGGTGCCGTCAGCGAGATGTTCAATTTTTACTCAGTCTTGCAGTGAGTAATAACTGACTCTTTTGTTGATGAGGAAAAAATTCTGCACGAAACCTTTTTATGTTGTGATATAATCTGCTAAGAAACTGAATTTTTTCTGAATGTTTGGTAACAATACAATTTATACCATATTATTTCCAGATGATTCTCAAATTTATGATAATAACAAAACAAAACATAATAACAAAAAATAATAACAAAAAAAAATCACGAGTATCTACACTGCAATAATGAAAATATTGAATAATGGAAAGAAAACTGAATTATAAACTCATAAAATCTCGTATATTGAAGTGTAACAATGTCAGACTATATCACACACTCATCTGGATATTGTAATATGTTCAAAGTTGTTAGGCAATGTGAATTTTCATCATTTTGTCAGAATTAATTACCTCTAAATTCAATTTGAAACTATGATTAAATGAAAATTGAATAATTACTATGTTTGATCAGTTGCGATAAAAGTATGAGGAGGAAAAGATTTCACAATGAATATTGTCAATATTATATTATATTAACTAGTATAGCCTAGCACCATATAAACAGATTTGTCATTTATTTCAACATCGTTGAAAGATACTCGTAAACACATCATTAATTCATCAATATCTTCTTGAACTAGACATTGTTTAATATATTCAATTTGTTTCAGGGAACCACAATAAATATGATTCCAGTGAATCTTCAACCTATCAGGAAGACGGACAACCTTTCCTTATTCGGTACGGTACTGGAAGTTTGATTGGTTTCGTTTCTTATGATGATGTCGAGGTAAAAAAAAATCGAAAATCTTTCAAATCTTTTAATGATAATGCTTCGAAAAATTTATCTAAACACTCAATAAAAAAGGAAAACCATTGGTTGAAAAACAGTTGGAAATGTGTCAAATATAATGGTCATTTTTTTTTCTATCAGTGAAATTTCAAAAATATACGCGATATAGAATAGAGTTCACTCCAAAATTGTTTAGGTGTACCAAACCTTCATTAGGTAGCTGAACACTGTTTTAAATTCTACATCCTACACTTTTAACTAATAGTAGAGAGATATTAGAAGGAAATGTTTGGGAAAGGATAATCAATGAAAAAGGGTACAAATACGGAAAAAACAGAAAAATAAGTACAATCTTTTCACACATTTTTATATTGGCAGCGAATTTCACGTACAGAAATCAGAAATTTGATAAAGGAATGAAGTTATATTCGAACATCAATGAAAATCAATAGTAATAAATTCGAAATTTCAGAAATCAGAAGGCGAACGTCCTACGAACTCAACTGCCATGAGATTCTCAGGTCATAATTAGGCCTTGAGATTTTCAGTCTTTGGTCACTCTAATTTATCACATTCATAAATGATCGAAGGAACTGGATGCGGCGATCACAATTTTTTGTTAAATATGCTAAATATATATATATATATATATATATATATATATATATATATATATATATATATATATATATACCAGTTTATATTACTAGCTACACTTCTGCCTGCCTGGGCGTGATCTGGAGCGATTAGGCATGGAACTATTCGTACACATTGCGGACAATTTTCTGTAGTGTTCGAATGAAATATCTACAACGCCTTGCACTCACGCTACTGTTGTCATGAGTAGGAATTTTGAACGCTAGGGAGAGTTTATACGTCTTTTCTCCGATAGAGGGAGATTACGTGAATATTTCACTAGGTAAAACCACCCTCAATTTGGTATAGGACCTAGGTACGTTTTGAAAGTCATAGATTTTTGATTGATAGATAAAATATGGACTGATGATTCATAATAATGATGAAACAATTGTGTCCTATTATCATTCAACAAGATCGATGAATTTTTCGAAACGCTCTTAATGTTCACTCACGAAAGTGATTGTTTCGCTCTCGTTGACAACGTTCTTGTAGACAGCTCCCTGAGAGTTTTATTTGAAATATTTCGATATTTCGATTAAGTCTCAGTATTTGCCATATTTATATATATATATATATATATATATATATATATATATATATATATATATATATATATATATATATATATATATATATATATATATATATATATATTTTGCCATGTTCGAATAAATTGGGACAATTTTTTCTCTTCGTTTGAGTTACTGTTGTAAGTATGTGATTACAAGGGTGGACCAAACACCCTAACATCTGCTTGTTTACTACCTGAGGTGACGTGAGAGTTCGACTTTGACCATCATTTACAATCTGATCGGTTTTACCCCGCCAGCATTTTAGTTGTGAGCCCACCGGTGCGACAGTTGGTGATTTTAATTTTAATACGTTCTGTATTGTGTTGTCCAAAGACGGATATCACCCTGAGCAAGAGTTCCAAAATTATCGCGCTCAATGATCATTGACTGTAGGACATATAGCTGAATCTGTTGGTGTTTGAAAGTCCATAGTTTCGAAAATTTCAAAAACATTCGAAGAAAATGACTCATCGTCTCCAAAAAGAACAGAAAACTGTGACCGCAAACGAAAAACTACTTCGAGAACTGACAAATTGTTGATGAGAAATAGCAAAATTAATCAAAGGAAGACAAGCACTGATCTTCGAAGGGATTTAATGTTTTCTGGTGTGGATGTGAGCACCGCAACTGTGCGAAAACGACTGCTGGAGGTTGGCCGTAAGGCTAGAAGAAAGTAACTCCTCACCCAGAAAATTATGAAGAAATGTTTGGCATAGGCCAAAAAGTACCATGCGTGGTCTGTGGATAACTGGAAGAAGGTGGATTTAAGTGATGAGACACATGTGTTTGTTCAAGGGTACAAACCAAGCGTTGTAAGACTAAGTCATGGAAAAACTTTGCGGCCTGATCACATCCAGCAACCACTAAAACATCCTTGGAAATAAATGTTTTGGGGTTTTTTCTCAACCAATGGCACTAGACGATTAGCTTCTATAACAAAGATGATGAATTCAGTGAAATATATGGAAATACTGCGCACCAGGATTGTGCCATTCATGAAAACGTTTGATGGAACACTTCAGCACGACCAGGCTCCCTCTACAATTCCAAACAAGTACAGGCCTTTATGCGTTAGAAAAAAATAAAGGTACCTATACGATTGGCCGGGGAATTCACCTGATCTCAATCTCATTGAAAGTGCGATTCAGGTGTGGTTTCATGATGACGAATTGAAGAAAATCTGCTCTACGCTAGTGGATTCGATGCCTAGACAAGTTCAAGAAGTTATTTCTGCGAAAGGAGGATATAATTCATATTAATATGAAGAAACCACGCTATTTTGTATGTATTTACTTCATTAAAAGGTAATATTTTACGGAAACGGTGTTTTTTATCATTTGTATATATATATATATATATATATATATATATATATATATATATATATATATATATATATATATATATATATATATAATATAATAATAATAATGGAATAATATGTATGTATATATGTATACAGTGAAATCTCTTTTAATCCCTTCATATGGCACAATTAAAAATTATTGGATTGTATTGAAAAATTCATAATAAATATAATAACACCGTTTATGAGGAAATGTATTAGGGTTTCTGTTTACACATTTTTGAAAAAGTGACATGAGTTTTTCAAAATTTACTTGAATAACATTATAAAATCTTTTATTGAAGTCTTGTTTTAAGCAGCTTGTTATGTTGGCTTGAAACAATACATTCGAATGTTTCGAAAAGTTATAATATATGTACCAGATACGTTTTTTTTCACATAAGATCAGATCATGAAGTTATTGAAACAAGTAAATAATGTCTCTGGTGTACTTTCATAGTTATAGTAGTTCCTGGCTCGAATATTTTCACCATCACCATATGTTCTCTTCTTCTTGCAGTACTTTAATTATTTCCTTATCCATCATAATTTTTTGTGTATCTATGAGCTCTTCAAACCAAGAAATTCAATTGACGAAATTAAGGTGGCTATTGAAGTGTCGGATTAGTGAGATTCTACTGTATATATAAGACATTGGTGGGTCGTTTGTTTCGTTTAAACTCCGTAACAGCTGGGCCGATTCAGCTGATTGTGGTTTTGAAATGTTTTTATTGGCCCAGGGACATTTCAAACGGCTAGAAAATGTAGAAAAAATGCGGAAGGAATAGTTGACACAACATTTTTATTTTGTATATGAACTGTTTTATCAACTTTTATGTCGAAAATTTTACGTTTTCATTGTATATACTATTTTACACACATATCATCCGTTCAGTTTGAATGCAATGGATAACAATTCTGCAGAAGAAATTACAATTGAGTTTTTGTTCTTGAAAACTCCAACAATTCGACGTATAAAGTTAAGTCACTTGAAGTTTATAACTTTTTATTCTATATATACTGTTTTCAGATGGGTGGATTGAAAGTGACTGGTCAAGTATTCGCAGAAGCTACTAGAGAATCTGATAGCGTGTTTGGTGATCAGGAATTCGATGGTATTCTAGGATTATCTTATGTCGGTGCTTCAAGTCAAGGATTGACTCCTGTTTTCGATTCAATGATAATGCAAGGAGTTGTAGATCAACCTGTCTTCTCATTTTACTTCAACAGGTAACAATTCTATCTCAAGTATCCAATTCAGTAACGTCCATTAATTAAGCAAATCAATTGTTACCTTCTCTTTGGTTATACGTGGTTAATCAATACCCTCCCCATACCTAAAATCACGTGTATTTTATCAGCACGAATATTCAAAAAATCAGAATAAGCCACGGATGTGACACGAAAAAATGAATATAATATTTATTCCCAGTAAACCCCCTAACCCTTGTAATGTAACGTAATTTTTTACAAACCCCTATGACTTAATGCTTATAATAACAATAATAGTTGATTAATAACAATAATTATTGATTATAAAATTAAATATTAATACAATTGACTCAAGTTTCACTGAACATATCAAAAACTCTACATATGTTTCGGGTAGTTAACCCATTATCGAGAGTATACAATATTACAGCATTTCAGAATATGAAAATTTTACTTATATACCCTAAACCACAAAACACAAAACTGGTTTCACGGAAAAGTCTACCTGGTCATTACAAATAGGTAAATTCTTCTTTTTCAATATCAAAATTTCCAAGATTTCAAGGGTATCTAATCTTTTGCCTTACTACCTGAGTGTACTATTTCGGTCTTCCTGGGATCCAAGAAATGATTATGTTCAATGCAGTGTTCAGAAAAGCCTGTATTAGGTTTATTCAACCGTAATAATCTCATATGTTCATCGATTCTTTTTTGTACTGAACGTCCAGTTTGACCTATGTAAAATGTATCACATTCACTGCAAAATATTTTATAAACACCACTTCTCGAAAACAACTCGAGTTTGTCCTTGTTATTTACCAACAATGAACCCAAATTCTTTTTATTGGTGCATACTGTATTCACGATATTTTTATGTAATTTTTTACGAATTTTATTGCTTAAGGTAGGTATATAATTGATTGAATTAAATATTTTTTGTTGTTTTACTAAGTGAATAGGAAAAATTCTTTGTAATAGTATTTTATTGGATTAATATTTCCTATTCACTTAGAAAAACAACAAAAAATATTTCATTCAATTAATTAAATACCTAATTTAGCAATAAAATTTGTAGAGGTTCACATAAAATAATGTGAATACAATATGCACCAACAAAAAAATTTGGGTTCATTGTTGGTAAATAACAAGGACAAACTTGACTTATTTTCGAGAAGTGACGTTTATAAAATATTTTGCAGTGAATGTGATAGCTTTTTGATCGAACTGACAAAGAATCGATGAATATGAGATGTTGAATAAACCTAATACAGGCTTTTCTGAACACTCCATTGAACATAATCATTTCTTGGATCCCTTGAAGACCGAATTACTACACTCAGGTATTAAAGGCAAAAGATTAAATACTTCTGAAAGTCTTGAAAAAGTCTTGAAAAATCGATAACCAAAAAGAAAAATTTATCTTTTTGTTATGATAAGGTGGATTTTTCCGTGAAACCAGTTTTGTGTTCTGTGCTTTAGGATATATAAGTGAAATTTGTACATTTTGAAATTTAGTAACATTGTATACTCTTGATAATGGGTTAACCATCCGAAACATATGTAGATTTTTTGATATATTCGGTGAAATTTAAGTGGAGTGTGTTAATATTCAATTTTATAGTTTTTAACATAAGGTTTCACCAAGAGATAAGCGAAACCTCCGTTTCATTTATTAATAATTACAGTCGACTCTCGCTATCACGAAATTCCACGAGACTGCTATTTTTGTTCGTGTTGAGTATAGTTCGTCTTAGGCATAGTTCGAGTTATAGAGGTGAACTAAATGAAAATTCGTGTTACAGAGGTAAAAAAAATGTAATGTGATTTATTCCCTCCATTTTCTACAAATCTTAATATTTTACGAATATTTGAATGAATCAAAATATGTATACATGTATACTTGAATTTTTCAACGAATTCTTCCACTCTTCACAGATATCATATCATATCATATTTTTTCTCATTAATTCTAAGAATATTAACTCCATACTGTCCTCAGCAATGTCTGTAATAAAGGAACTTTCAAGTTGGTGTCTCCACAACAAACTGATGGTGAATTTTTCGAAAACAGAGAGTACTTTTTTTGTTCTGATAGATCTAGACAGCTTTATCCTAAATATGTTGGTGATTCGGAAAACCAAATTTCGGTAAAGGATGATGTGAGTTTTCTTGGTATTAGTTTGGATAAACATCTCAAATGGGATATACATATTTTGAAACTTATAAAGAGGCTCAACTCAATCTCTTACACCTTTTTTATGCTTAGGGGGCAGATTGATTTACATATCCTGAAGATTATTTACTATGCTAATTATCAGTCGATCTTATCGTATGGAATACAATTTTGGGGAGGTTTTATTCATCTGGGTAGTATATTTGTATCCCAGAAATGGACCTTGAGAACATTACTGCGACTTGATTATAAACAGTCTTGCCGTGGTCATTTCAGGAAGCACAAGATTTTCACGGTATATGTGCTCTATATTTGCAAATTACTTGTATTCTTTCACAAGAATCAGCATTACTTTGAGAAATATAAGAATACTAACAGAACCAGACAATTAATTCCATATTTTCTTCCAATGCATTCATCTTTTCTTCGCGAGAAAGGTACAGAGTACATGGCAATCAAGCTCTTTAATGGTTTGCCCAGACGTCTGCAGGATATTTCGGGTCATAAACGTTCTAAGAAAGAGGTTCAGTCACTCATAATGACGTGTGAACCGTACACGGTTGAGGAGTTTATGGCTTATTACCTCAGATGAATTCTGTTTGTATTTTATTACTTATTTCATTTTTATTTGTACAATTAATTGTGTAGATAATTTGTGAGATTAATAAATCTATTCTATTCTATTCTATCATCGTTCACAGCTGCACTCTCACCTCAAACTTCCTCAAACGTAATATTGTGCCTCCTTTTAAAATTTTCAAGCCAACCGTTACTGGCCTGAAAGTTTTCATGACCTAAGAATTTTGCAAAGTTTTCGGCATTTTCTCTAATTATCGCACCTCCAAGAAGAATGTTTTTGTCTCTGCATTGTTTAAACCACTTCGTCATGCACTCTTCGACATCAGGAAATTCTGCTAATCTCTTTCGCTTACATTTAGTATTATCTTCGTTTGCCCGCTTTTCAATTTCTACCGGGTTTCTTATAATTGTTGATAGCGTACTACCTGGAATATTGAACTTGGTAGCGATGTCTTTCTTCTGTACCCCTTCGTTCACCAACTTTATCATTTGTAACTTCACCAACAGTCAATGCCTTGGGTTGTCTTCTCGCACTCATTCTCGAATATTTCACGCACAAACAGTCGACACTACATAAATCAAATCACTCCACACAAAATAATAATCTGAGAACATCGTGATCTAGAGATAATACGCTAATCAAATTCGTCTTATCTACTGAACTTCGAGTTACAGAGGTAATTTTTGTGTCTCTTCGTGTGATAAAGGTAAAATATAACCGGAAAATTAGTTCGTGTTACGTAAAGTAATTTCTTCGTGTTAGACAGGTTTTTCCAAGGGGATTAAAAATAATTCGTGATATCGAGAATTTCGTGTTATCAAGGTTCGTGTTAGCGAGAGTCGACTGTAATTAATAATGAGCATATTCAATATTAAAATTTTGGGACTGAAATGAGGAAAATTATTTTATTTCAGAGATTCGAGCGAACACGACAATGGCGGTGAACTCATCTTAGGAGGTGTGGACCCAGCACATTACAAAGGCGAAATCACATACGTTCCTGTAAGCGTACAATCATATTGGCAATTCCAAATGGACGGAGTAACATCCGACATCTACGATTTATGTCCTAGAGGTTGCGATGCCATCGCTGACACTGGTACCACTGCCATTACTGGACCTCCATCAGCCTTCAGGCACATCACAAACGCAGCTAGACCGGATATTAATGGATACGTTGACTGCCGTGTTATCAGTAGATTACCCTCCATCTCATTCATAATCGGTGGAAGATCATTCGAAATTGAAGCAAAGGATTATATTCTTCAGGTGAATTATTATTTTCAATTTAAGCATTCCAACATAATTCACTATTTTTGTAATATTAACTTCCCCATTGTTCCTCCAAATTTTTCACTCCATTTCCATTTATTTCGATTTTAATTGGAAAAATAGTCGTTTTGTATCAACTGCACCTTTTCTCACATTTTTCCTCATTATCTGTAAGTTGGTCATTGATCTGCCTCCATATCAAACCGAATAAATTAATATTTGAATATTTATTTGCAGATCGTCCAAGGGGGAGAACTGACTTGCATGTTAGCCCTGCAAGGAAGTAGTGATAAATTCTGGATTCTCGGAGATGTTTTCCTTGGAAAATACTACTCAATTTACGATAGAGGTAACAACAGAGTTGGATTTGCAGATTCCGTCTAAACCTGAAATGATTCATGAAATCGCTGATGAGATTTTCAGTTAACTTCATGATTTAAAATATGAATAAAATATTATAATTTATATCTTATTTCATTTTTCTGTCTAAATATCTTCGAATTATAGTATAGGATCCCGATATGAAACGACTTTCCCGGGATGCTTATTTGATAAAACGTATATTTTATTCAACTTAATTTGTCAATTAACATATTACAAAAGGGTTGCCTAACAAATTTTGGTCCGGGGTATGTTTAATTAGTAAATGAAAAAACTTTTTTTTAAACATTCCACCGGTCTGCTCATTAGATAAATTCTATACCAATCGAAAGTAGGAAGATCATAGAGTATGCAAACGTTAGGTTGCCTTTTTTCTTTCGTCACAACTATTGGGTAGCTAGGTATGAACAGGTAAATGGATACTAGTATTCTGTAACGGTCTGATTTTTCAATGAAAATTACACACAATAAAGATTATTTTACTATAAACACGGTGGTATAGGGTTGTTTGCGAAAAATCAGTCCCGATTTCCGGTTGTTGAATTTGAAAAAGCAAAATATTGATGCCAGTGAATGTGTTCGACTGAGAGGTCTCAACCAACCATCTTATGCGATAGACGAGGACACAGCATAGCAGCTGTTTGAAGTCTGTCCATTTGAAGAAAGAGAGTGCGCTTGCTATTTGTTGTTGGAAATGAAAAGGACAGCGATAGACTCATATATGCTGTACAATATTTTGGAGTAGTATATTATTGAAATAGGGGAATAGTTATTTAATTTTTGTTTTTTTATCAATTGATTATTTATGTGTCTATACTTTTTGTGACACGAAAGTGTACATACATCTTGAGTAAAAAAGAACGTTATAGTAATACATATATGATACTTATCTTGTAAATTTAATCTTTATTATTAGAAGATAATAATTATTAAAAAAATAGATAATAAATAATAATCAAAGTAGATTATTAGAAGATATAGAAGATTCTGTTCATTGTAAAAAATTATGAATACAAAAATTTTTTACAATTATTCAGGTTTCGAGTCAAGGGATATTATCTATGATCTCCAACTTCTGAATCTTTTTCGTCATCACTCTAGGTTTCACTTCTTTCGACAATGTCTTCTATCTTTAAAGGTGTATTATAATCTCCAATGAATCCTACTGTTTTTGAATATTTTAAACATCTAAGACCAATCGCTGTTCTCAGGCTAAAATTTCACGCAAATTAGATCCGTTGCATTTACGAAAATAGTTCGTAAAATTTTCTGTCTTAATGATATCCAGCATGGTGGTATGGAATTGGAGTCGAAGCCTTCTGTTTTTTCTCGAAAGTGCTCGCTGTCTTCTTCAGCAGAATAATTTTTCAAAAAATGCGAGATTTTGCATCTTTCACACTGGTGCAGTTCTTGATACCATACATACTAGCCGTAAATTCTTGAACGGACTTCATTTTTTTAACAATGAAAATATCAGCAGCATCTGTTATTTTCCATTTCTGGAGAATAACTGAAAAGGTTTTCTTCTTCTTCTCGTGCCAAACGCTTACAGCGTGTAGGCGATCATCCACTCATTCTATAATACGTAATTGCCCCTCCATAGCTAGTGCGAATATATCACCCACGTTTTTCACTCCACATCAGTTCTTGATATCGCGCAACCATGAATGCCGTTTTCGGCCTGAACCTCCTCTACCTTCTATTTTACCCATTAATATTAGTCTTAGGATATCATATTTATTGCCTCGGAGTATGTGGCCCAAATAAAAGATCTTGCGTTGTTTTATAGTTTTCAATAACACACGCTCGACGCAGGCTCTTCAAGAAATCTTTAATAACCTGCGGAGTGTCCACATCTCAAAAGCCTCTATGAAAAGGTTTTACTTTTCTTTTATTATAAAATGCGGCCGTGTAATCGCAACCTGTAATTGCATGGAAGGCGGGAAGACTTTGGCATGATTTGAATCCTAGCTTCAACGCTAAATCGGTGTAATTAATGCAATCAACAGTTTGATAATTAGTTTTTCTGGTTGCTGAACTGGCAAGCCAAATTTCCGATTCCATGAGTTTGTGCATATTTCCTAATGAAATAATCAAAAAGTCAGTATCAGAGGCTTCAATTGAAATTCTTGAGCCTGGTTCCACTTTAGAAGCATGAGAAATAATCCTTGTATCTGCCTCTTCGTGATGACATTCATAATTAGTTTCTTTGGTTTTTTTTTACGGAATTTTCTTGAACTTGATAAGAGTAACAGTGATAATTGACAATTATAAAATTCTTTTTGGTTCGAATTATTGTTATTAAATTATCGTTTTCTGAATAATCAGCCAGAAACAGCACCAGAGCCTCTTTGAAACAATAATTCGAACAGCTGCTATGCTGTGTCCTCGTCTATCGCATAGGATGGTTGGTTGGGACCTCTCAGTCATGAATTCACCCGCAGCAATATTTTGCTTTTTAAAATTCAACGACTGCTTTTTCGGAAGCAACCCTATACCACCGTGTTTATATTATTGTGTGTAATTTCCATTGAATAATCGTACCATTGCAGTTGCATTGATAGTTGTGACGGAAAAAAAATAGGCAACCTAACGTTTTCATATTCTATAGAATACTGTCTTCATACTTTCAATTGGTATAGAATTTATCTGAAAAGCAAGCCGCTGAAACGTTTGAAAAAAAAGTGTTTTTATTCACTAATTAAACATATCCTGGACCAAAATTTGTTAGGCAACCCATATGTAATATGTTTATTGACTAATGAACTTGAATGAAAAATATGTTCTATCAAATAGGCATCCCGGTGGAGGTCGTTTTATATCGGAATCTTAGACTATTAGTAGGGGGTGTGGGTGTTTGAATATTTAATCTAAAAAGCGAAGTTAAAAACGTGTTGGATCATATTTCACATCCTGAATTTCTGACAATTCCAGTAGATATTTTCTGCATATGAACACCATGATTGGTTGTAGTTCGAAATATGTCAATAAATGATAATAGAAAGTATAATATGAACACTTGGGAAATTTCACTCATCAATTATTTCGTGTTTTTATGTTAATCTGAAGAGATATCACTACCCTTATTGTTAATGTTGTAGATATATGATAAATCTCAAATTTCAATAGCAAAATTTTTCAATTGAATATAAACTTAAATTCGAACACTTGAACTTATGATTTGCGCTTTATTCACTTCATAGCATGATGCGTTTCGTCGTTGCCGACTACTTCTTCAGATGCTAAGAGAAATATAACAAAAAATTTGGAAAAACAGGTATAAATATCAGGGAATTTGGGATTCTATGAATTTGGGTTTTACCTGAAATATTTCATTCTGAAATCTGATTTTTATTACCTGCAAGGGTTTAACAAGGGTTTAACAATTTTAATACTCTGACAATAGAGAGAGTGCTCAAATATAGCTGTTTTATGAATAGGAATAAGTAGCACATTCCTGTTCCTTGTTGAATACTCATGATTACTATTCAATTTAATAAACCTAGCTTCATTTTCTTTAACATATAACAAACATCTATAAATATATAAACACGGTAAGGTGAGTATGTAATTATTAATGAAGATATGTTCGCTGATGAATATTGAATATTAAACGAAGTATTCGCTTCTGTGTAATAAACACCCTATTTATTTCTGTAGAGCAGCCCCGCAGCAGAATATTATAATTTAGATGACTATATACAAGACGTAATACACATTCATAACACAGTTTCTAGGTACGATGTTCTTAATTCTAGAAATTGCAAAAAAATGAGTTACTCAATTTTTTACATAAGACCTCATTGTGTGATGTCCATCTCAAATTTCTGTCTACATATGTTCCCAGAAACTTTGTTGATTGGGATGACGATATAGTGTTGTCCCCATATTTAACATCCAAGGTACTAATTCCATTGCCCTTCAGACAAAACGGAACACATACAGTTTTGTCAACGTTACCATCAGATTGTTCATTTGACACCAACCTACAAACTCCCTCACAATGCATTCACATGCCTCCAGAAGTACTTCAGGAGTCCTGCCAGAAACAACCACCGATGAATCATCGGCAAATAGTGTCACCAAAAACCGGGACAACTTCGCAGGCAGATCGTTTATGAACAATATGAAAAGAAGAGGTCCGAGTACAGAGCCTTGCGGCACCCCAAGAGTAATATCATGTCTCTGAAAATAACTCTCGCCTATTTTCACTACCATTGTTCTTTCTTCAAGACAACTACGTAATTAATAATTGATGCGGCCGATACTTGATGTAAATCGATGAAAATAATAAAACAATTGTTAAACTGATTTACACACACACACACACACACATATATATATATATATATATATATATATATATATATATATACATATATATATATATATATATATATATATATATATATATATATATATATATATATATATATATGTGTGTGTGTAAATCAGTTTAACAATTGTTTTATAACTACATAACCAATTCAGAAACACACCTATTGTATATTATAACACAAACACACCTCTTCCATCTTAATACGTTGAATGCAAAACAACGCAGACACAGAACATGAAAGTTGAGTTCACAGAACAATTGACAAATTATAACTTTTACTATACTACAATTTTCGTGTTGACAATTGACACATGGATGAATATTATTGTTCAAATGTGTAGTAGCTCCTATTATCTAAGTGAAAAGAATGTTTGTCGTTTCTTAAAAAAATAACGGTCATAAATTGACGAAAATAGAACTTTACACTGACGTCATCTGCTGTCATCCTAAGAATGTCAGTTATCTCATGTTAAAAAGACCTCATTCAACAGTCAAATAACGTCACAGACCAAAATTGGCCAAAAATGGTGTCTAATTAAGTCGGCTTGCTACCTGGGAAGACACTACAGTTTCTACTTTGGTATTACTTCCCTTGTTTTTCGCTTCTTTCTCTTTATTTCTGATGTTTGTCTGAATCTCTATATCCTCTTTTGTCATGTCATCGTTTGTGAACACTTGTTCGCGTTAAAAATTTTCAAGTTGATTCTTTTGTAATATTACAACTTCTTTCCCCAATTTTCTTGCATTTTTCATATGTGCTTCAATCCTCAGCATCCAAGAAGTGAGAAGATTTACTGTCCATACTTGGTTGTCATTCCTATTCATTGTCATTCCTGTCACTTTGAGATTATTCCCTTTCTCTCTCCAAATTGTCGACTGTTCTTTCCAGAGTTGAGGCATCACTTAGAAATCACTGGGTTCTACAATTCTATATTTGATGATTGATGAGGCCGATACTTGGAGAAAATTAATATCCATAATGGAACTATATTCAGAATTTTTTCATGATTTCAATATGAATACGCATGACGAGGTTTCGATGTCGTACTTCTTCATCAAATGCTGGATTGATACTGATTATCAATCCAGCATTTGATAAAGAAGTAGTACTTCGAAACGTCGTCATGCGTATTTGTTTTAAAATTATGAGAAAATTCTTAATATTGTTTCATTAGTTCTATATTTTCTTGCATAATGATATCTCTGTTTGACTTCAACTATTTTCGATTTTATGCTCCTTATTTCCTCGCCTCGTCCTAATTCTGAGCTTATTTCTCTTATTTTTCTTTCAGTTTCTTCAACCACTGCTGTAAACTTTTGTTTCATTCAGAACTGCGTAGAGGCCCTCCTCAAATGATCTAAAGCTTTCCCCTTATCAGTCCTTACTTCCAAGAATTGTTACATACTCTGGCAACGTTGTGAAACGTTTGCATCGAGAATCAAATTTTCAGTCACGATTTGATAATTTAATGATAATAACGCTAATTCAATCTTCGTTGAAATATTGAAAGTAATAATTTTTATTTAGGTCAGAGAAAAATCTACTTTTATCGAATGAAGATTAACGAAGTCCGAAATCAATATCTGATTCAAATTGAAATAATCCAATCAAAATGATTGTATCCAAAATGCGTGAATTATGTCTCACCAATATTTAGTATCGAAATGTTCGAACTAGAATCAGAATGAGACACGGAAGTGAACAGGTATACAACTTTATATACAGTTGACTGACATTTCTTGAGGCAGATATGCAGATGAATACTATTACATATTACATCATAAAAAAGAAGAAAGAATGTAACGTTAGATTTGTGAAGCGGAGCATGATTTGGACATTATAATGATAGTTGAAATATTTCAGCAAATAAATTTTCAGAATATCATTTGCAGTGTTTTATTCCTCAAGTGAGAGTACGACAGAAGTAGAAAATTCACCCATACAATGCATGAGTCGAACGTATTTCTATGCTAATATTGGAAAAAGTAATAATAAAATTATAAAAATCAAATTTTATGGGAAATTAAATTGATATGTTCTCTCAAACTAACCAATTATTAATTTGCGAGTTCGAATTTGAATTTTATCGCAGCAAGATTATAGAAGTGTTTTTAATATTCGTATTTGAAGGTGACAAGAAAATTAGACATTTCAGACATCAGGGTGAGTCCTCTTCGTTTCAATTCTGAATTCACTAAAAATTTAATTTGAATCCATTCGAAATTCCATGATCTTCATGTCATTCGAATATTTGGTGATCATATCAAACTTTTACCTATATATATATATATATATATATATATATATATATATATATATATATATATATATATATATATATATATATATATATATATATATATATATATATATATATATATATATATATATATATAATTATATATATATATATATATATATATATATATATATATTATATATATATATATATATATATATAAAAATACAAAAAATGTAGGAAAATTTTGGAAATGTTACACATTCGTGAAAATTCTGAAAACACAGTAAATGAAAGAACAGACATATTTCTAAGACAGACAGAACTCTATTTACAACAATTTAATAAACCCCAGAAATAACACTCATAAAATCAACACACAACATCACCAAACATTACATCTCAAAACTCATTTTTTCCAGATCTACCTTCAGTTTCACATACATGAACCAATAATATACATATTCTGGATAAGTATAAAAAACTATATGTAATTGTATATATGTTTATAAGAATCACACTTATTAGAATCACTTGGCTTACCATGAGTTTTTCAGAGGTTTCCTCATGGTGAAGAAGACTAAAACTTCCGAAGCGAATGCTGAGCCAGAAATATTCCTCTGATAATGAAAATCAACGAGTGAAGATACAAAAAAACTAATTTGATTTTTCTAAAATATAAGTTTGACATTTCGATATCTATAATAACTCATAAATTAAATTATTCATTAGTTTTTGACAAAATAGTGATATACAACGGAACGTACACAAAAATAAAGTTTTTCATATTAAAGGAAGCCTGTTATTGCTAAAAATATTCAAAATAATATATATATATATATATATATATATATATATATATATATATATATATATATATATATATATATATATATATATATATATCGATGGACGTGATGCGACTGACGAGTTCCTTGCAGAACGAAAATATGTCCAGCACTTTCATCCGGTGTGGCATCGATTTCATTATTTTTCTAACATTTATTCTTTGAACGATAATGGAGAAATCACATCGTACACGTTCACATATATATCTCTACTATAACATTCTTTTGGTCAATTTGACTTTTTCCAATTAATGTTCTAGTGTTTATTTTCTTAAATATTTCATTGAGTGCCATAAGCACAAAAACTTCATTTCCTTAAAAATATCACCGAATAGTCTCCTGAAATATGGGAAGAATCGCAAGTGTACCACTAACGCAAGCTATTGACAAATATAATCATATGATTATATTTGTCAAATAGACATTGCAATTTAGTAGATACCTACGGGTATAGGAGATATGTGGAAGTTCGATGCTTGGTGTGTCTGTAATCTGAAACATGTTTTCTACTGATTCCTATATATATAATTGTGGAGTATTCATTACTCTACGTTATTTCACCTGGAGTCACAGGGAGATACTTGGGGATTGAAATCGTTGCCTTATTTCGATGGAGTTGGTGCGACTGACGAGTTCCTTGCAGAACGAAACATATGTCTCGCATTCCTATCAGGTGTGGCATCGATTTCAATATTTCTCGAACATTTATCCCTTGAAGGATAATGGAGACATCACATCGTACACGTACACATATCTAGCTTTACTATAACATTCTTTTGGTTACTTTGAATTTTTCGAATGAATGTTCTAGTGTTCATTTTCTTAAATATTTCATTCAGAGCCATTATTATGAAATTTTCATTTCCCACATTTTTCATATTCCCACATAAAAGTTTTTGATTTCGTAGTCACAACTAAGAGGAGTTCTCACAGAGGGAATTAAATCAGCTTTGAGTGTGATTTTTCATTTCATGCTCAACAAAACATTGGTTTGATTTAACGTGGAATTCACAATAGTATACAAAGACATTTGAAAAAGAAGAATTATCTTGGAAATATGCATCCTTCAAGTATAGTCGTAGTGAAAAAATAAACAAACATATAATCCAAAAATTGATTCATTCATAACTGTTTTAATTCAAATCATCAAAGTATTTTACCATACTCGAGAATGCCTTTGTTAAGAGCAAAGACTCGACTTTCTTCTCAAACAAATGAGCTTTCAGTTATTTGAAATTCGACGGTCTATGGTTGAATAATTTTTTTCCAATTTTCTCCAAATAATCTGTTTCATGTTTGGGAATAAATAGCCCATCACTTGTTTCTTGTTGAATACTCATCAGTACTATTCATTCAATAATCCTACTTGTCTTCATTTTCTGCAACATGTTCATTCTATCTGCTACGAATGATCCAATTTATGAATATTTTCTCAAAATTAATTCAATATTTATTATATCGTTTTCAGGTACAAGAAGAAAAAAATCACCTAGAAATGATGGTTAAGTCAATTTTACTCCTGACAGGTAGGCAATTTAATTATAACTCCTTGAGGATAAAATACACATGAAAATCTTTGTTGACATAATGTGAAGGACATTTAAAAACAACAGTCAAAAGTTTACATATACTCATAGCTGAAACATATGTGTAAATTCGAGAAAAAAACAATTTAAGATCAGGAAAAAAAAGACTCTTTACCAAATCAATAACATTGATAACTCAGTCTGCTTCATTCCAGTTGGCAAGTTTCCAATTGTCAACTCGTGTCACAATCTGCCTGATGCCTATAGAGACGAATATGAGTCGACCGTTGATCGAACTACTTGACCTAAAAGGCCTACTTGAGTACAAATTTTTCAAAAACAAGTCTTTCCCCTTGAATACGTAATATATACCGATTTACCTAATATGTCTGCGGGGGTCTGCACTGAATTTTCTTTTTGTTGATTCGATAGTTTTTCTCGTTCGAAGATCTTTTCTTCTTGTCATTAATTTTCTTGTGAGAATTGCTTAAAATCTGTGCCTAAATAATTTTATTAGCTTTTCTTGTTCGTCGATGAAGTATATTTTTTGCTTTTTCGTAGTATTTGTGTAACAGAATGCGATTAACATTCTTCCAAGAATTGTAGCGAAATCATCTTCCGCCGTGGGTTTAACTTTCGCTTCTTCTTTTTCTGCTAATCTAACCTAACCTAACCTAACCTAATATGTATATAAATGCCTTATTCCTACGTCAACGAGTGACGTTTGCAAAGTACGTGTATACTATCATGACGACATCTATCAAGCGTAAAGCGACACACATTCAGAGAATTTAGAGAATCATCTGAATCCATCTTTTGGTTAGTAACACTAAATGGGCTGATTTGCAGCTATCATGATGTTTGAACCATAATAATAATAACATATATTTTCTCACCAGACATTACATAATGTATAGGATATGTCAATTTATCATTAAAATATTAACAAAACTTAACAAAACTAATAAAGCAAAATCTGATCTAAAAGCACTAAAATAGTAACTAACAACTATATAATAGCATTTAATGAAATATTACAAAAAACTCGATCTAAATCAATTCATTTTAGTCAATTTTCTTCGTTCACATAACTCCTAATAATAACTTCTATGGAATCGCAGGGAATGTCACAATTATTGATTATTATTGATAATTAATCCAAATGGGAAATTGTATTAGCGAGTTTGTCCTTGGAGTCTCTAGGTGGAATAATTCTGTAGTACGAAACTTTTGCCTGAGCAGAAGGAATTTCAAAGACAAAAGAGGAGGACAATCAATGCTGTTATGCAGTAATTTGTACAAAAATTTGATAAATGAAGTTTCTCTCCTGCTCTGCAATGAGATTGAACTAAATCGACTGAATAATTCGTTATGATTGACTCCTCTCTGTGGATAAATTTTATCCTCCCTCCAAACTAAGAATTTCAAGGACCTTCTCTGAGTGGACTCAAGATGGCACTGATGGAAAGCGAAAATAGGATGGGAGATCATGGTGTGATACTTCAAGTTACTACGGATATTCTTACGGTATCAAAGAGTCCTATGAATGTTGCGGAAAGTAATGCTTAAAGTTAAGCAATAAGAACAATAATGCAATAACAATTTTTCACTTCATTTTTGAATTTCTGTTGATTTAATATTTTTAACGTGTTAGGAAGGAGGTTGAATAATTTAATTTCCATATGATTTGGCGAAAATTCGAACTTTGCTGTCGTATGAGTGGGTACACAGATAGTTCACAACAGAAAAATTTTTATTTATTCATACGTATACACCTTCTTTGAGCTGAAAAAATTCTATCACTGCTTGATGTACAGCACCACAGAATAATAATATGTGAGAGAATACAGGAGCATAATAATAGCTCGTAGTAAAATGGTCTTAAGACGATCTGAAGCAAACACAGACTCATTCATTTTTCAGCTGAGTTCATCTACTTGGCAGTACCACCTCAAGTAACTATTAATATAAATACCCAAGGATCTCACACTATTAGCTGATTTAATTTTGCGGTCCTGTAACTCAACAATCAGAGTAATATCGAGGTAAGATACAGGTAGTTGGAAATGAATAAAATCAGTGTTCTGGATATTCAAAATGAGACAATTTTCAAAACACCATTACGGGAAATCTTGAACTAATTTCTCACACTTGGTCTTTTGTTGAACCAAGTTTTGGGCTAATACTTCAAAGAATCCACCATGTTTGCGTCGTCAGCAAACATGGTGATTGAATCAGCTGACATGTGATCCGGAATGTCAGTGACAGCAAGATAAGTGAAGGTCCCAAAAATGAGCCTTAAGGTACACTCATATCCAATAGAAGTCAGACAAATAGTGCTTCCATAAGATATAAACGTTTCTGGAGTCTTGCTTTCCATCTCAACTACCAAGAAATGTTTTTGCATAGAATCTGCTTTCATTTCGCATTCCTCGCCAGTATAACATTTCTGATGCATCTACCTTCTCTTTATCCTTTCTCTGAGAAAACAGAATCTTGATTTATATAGAAACACCAAAAACACCACAATTCTTACTTTTTCCATTTTGGTGTTAACATCTCTTGCTTTGTCTTACTATAAATCATCATTATTTCATTTTTCTTTCTTATATCTGAAAATTTCTTCTCTTCATTTGTTCATGAACGAAAAATTGGAGTAAGCTTCAACGTACGAAGTGTACTAAAAACTACAATAAAAACTTTTGATATTCAAACATAAACGAATCATTGTTTCAGTATGTGTCTTATACAATTTGCACATAGTTCATTCAGATCAAAGAGACTTGAAGGAAACTTGCTTCAGAGAAGAATGTGTTGCTGAATTTCATTTGGGCGAGGACCAAGAATATTGTGGATCAGATGGTAAACCTTATCCCAATACAGCATCTTTAGTTTGTGCCGATAAATGCGCAAAAAAATATGGTGGTGGTAAGATTAAATTGTCACTCTCATTTTTATATACAAGTATATCATCCAGGATTCTTTTTCTGTTTTTCAATTGATATTTCCATACACTGATAACATTGATTTTCGAATGGAACATATTTAGTATCTTGATAGTATGAGTGACTTACAGTGATAATCTTTATAATAAATAAGGGCTACCTCATTAACTAAGTGCTCAAGGTTCTTCTAGACCGAGCCAACATTGCGAAAATTCACATTTAAAAAAAAAGCTCCACATTCGTTCCATTCATTATTGAAAATTTGAAATGAACAACAACAAAGTTAATGCTTCATCTATTAATTTTATATGTAGCAATCATTTTGAATGATAAGAAAATAATAGGTTTTTCAATTGAAAATTCTCATATTAATAATGATGAATTTATGCTTTCAGAGGTGCATGGTACAGAAGGATTATGCCCTGACTTACCTAATGCTTACCTGTATTGGAAAGGAATTTTTAATTAAGAATTGTGTTTTCATTTAGTAGCCCACATTTTTTGAATGAGATCCCCGAATGAACTCAAAATATATTATACTTTTAAAAAGAACATATTTCTATGTTACTTATTCGCATTTTTAGGATTTGCTCATTCATTTCTTCATTTAGAAATACATCACTCAACAGCTTAAAAATAATAATAGGTAAGTATAAGTCTTTATTTTCCTACAGGTAAAAACACCCAGTTATAGCAAATATTCAATATATATTTATATATATATATATATATATATATATATATATATATATATATATATATATATATATATATATATAGTATTAACACCTAATGATATAATGCAAACGTTTAGAAAATGATTATTAATAAAAGAAGTAATTATAATGAATAATAGACAAGAGAATAAAGCTATACTTCAAAATTCGCTGTACATGAAAAGATTCCAAGTAAACCTGTCTAATGAAAGCAAATGAGTCACTGTTGATATCGCATTTGTCAGACACATCATTCAATAGCGAACACTTATATCTAATGGGTGATTGTATGAGGGAATTAGTTTTCGGAGTACCCAATAAAAAATGTGCATTGTCTAGGTACAGGAAAATCAGTAGTGCCAATAAAAGTAGCACAGTCTACATAACCATGTCAGAGGTTATACAGAAACTTCAGCGACAAGTTCTTGCCAACTTCGAGTGATTTAGCTTCAAACCTGTTTAACAGATCAGTTTAGCTATATCCTCTGGTCGGATAAACGTGATTCTTCCTACAAAATAGATATTTGAGAAATTTACGTTGTACGACTCTAATTGATTATTATGAGAATTGTAAATGAGGCATCAAATTATACAACCGAAATCTAATTTGCTCTTTACGAGCACATTGATTAATTGTATTATCGTTTTTGTATTCGAATAGTTTCCATCATCACAAAAGCGAATTTCTGATCGAATATTATACCTAGGTCTCGAATTTCGGAGACCTTGGTCAGAATATTTTCGTTAATTGTGTAGTCAAATTGTGGAAGCGGTTTCTTTTTATTGAATCTGACAACGTTATATTCAGTTACATTAATATTGAATTTATTGCGGTATCGCCAATCTGAAACATCGGTGAGGTTATCATGTAAGCTTATGCAGTCCCTATATATTACAATTTTGCGATAAATTTCTGAATCATCAGCACCCATGAGACTATGAACTTCTGACAGTCTATTGAATCATTTACAAAAAAAGAAAAACAGTGGACCTAAATTAGAACCTTGTGGTTCACCCGAAATTGCTGTATATACATATGAATTATGACCCTCAAATTGTGCAAACTGTGTTCGATTATTTGAATAAGACTCAATTAGGTAATCTTGATCTTTAGCGAAACCTCATTGGGATTTCAGTTTGTAAAACATAACTTTATGCTTCAATTGTTTTCGACGAATTTCTACTTATTCATGTCTAAAACACACTATAACCTTTTCGATTCAGTATAATTTTCACATTATGTTTCGCCTTAATATAAAAAAACACCCCTATTTTCAATCTCAAATTGTCATGTCAGAATATCTGCTTTTTTGAAAAGTCGGTGATTTTCTTCGTGGGAATCTTTACTTTCTCATAGTGAAAAAATTTTAACTTCACCCTAGTGTTGTATTTCAAATTTTAAACTACTCAAAAATTAGTTTTACTTCAACTAATTCCCGCTATTAGTACAAAGGGTATATACTACGGAGGTTTTGAACATTACGGTTCAATTCAAGTGAGAATGAAAAGAAAATACCAATATTTTATCTCGACATATTTTATTCATACATATAAATTAAATCAACAATGAATCAGAAAAATAATCATTCAATAAAATATTATATATTTATGAGATACATATTTATTTGTATCAAAGTACTCTCACAAAAGTATCTAATAGAAATCTAATGCTGTAGGATTCTCTGAGCAGAAGCCTAATGGTTTCTTAGTAATAACTGCAAAAAAATATTAATATTTTCACTTATTTCATTGAATATATTATTCAACAAAAAATGGAATGAAATTGCGAAGTAATAATGACGATAAAAACTTGACAAAAAAGGTGTCTCATTGAATGATATATAAATAATTGATTTATATTCCGAAATATTTGACGTGGAGATAATTTCTTATTGTTCAAATGAGAGAGCATGTGGCCCAATTCCACAGAAATCATAAAATACGCTCAACATATATTTTCAGTTGCTCACCCATAATCAAAATCACCATACAAGTTATGTTCGATATTTTTTTATGGAATAACCCAACCGCAAGAATTAATTGATCCTTTGGTCTTCGTTTGTCTCCAAAGACTAATAGACAGAGAAACAGAAGTTTGAGAAACCAACAACATGCGCCCTAACACATATGAAACAAAAGTTATGATAATAAATAAACAAGATATTGATGACTAATTTCAAGCAAAGGGAATCTTACTGGGAACGAATACATCCTCAACTTACCTGAGCATAAAGATGAAATTTAGATCCAGATTTAGAATAATAATAAAGCTTTAATTGCATGAGAAGCGTGCTCTGCACTTCAAATATAGATTTGCATCTCAGAATCAAGGTTTTTAGATGCTGCGTTCTCTAATTCTAGAATATGGAGTTGAAGCTTTGGCTTCAACCGACGCTGCATGTAAATATCTGGAAGCATTTGAACTGTGGTCCTACAGAAGCATGCTTTTTCATATATTTATCAGGTATCCAACGAAGATCCTACGATATATGAGAAAACAGAAAGAGGTTTTAAATGTGATCAAAGAACGCAAAATTTGAAACTTCAGACATACTATACGAAAGCAGTAATATTTCCCACTCCAGCTTATTATACAGGCAAGCTAAACGGCAAAAGAAGAGAAAAAAGGATATCGTGGCTGTGAAATCTAAGACAGTGGACAGAAATGATATCCATACTTCCAAACATAGACCATTGTTATCATCCAACTTGCGCAAATGGCCAAAAACAATTTTACGGTGGATCTTAAGCTTATGGGCGATGCTACAAGGTGCGCCAGAGAAACTTACTTATTTGAAAAAATTCCCTCGCGGTGTGTTGTGCGGGGAGAGGGGCGAGAGGAGGCGCATCTGGAGGGAGAAGTCCCCAAGTTTGTTTCTCTTTCCAGTCAGTTGCCATCATGCTCTGGTCTAGAGAGCAGCGGGCCTTCGCAGTCGAGAGCTTCTTTTCTAACGGTCGCTCACTTGTTGCTACGTGATGTGAAATGCATGTGAAATGCTGGTTGAAAACCTGCCTGAAGATGCGGTCGTTTTTTTCAGTGACGAGGCTCACTTCCACATTTTTGGCTGCGTCAACAAGCAGGACATTCGTTATTTGTGTGGTGTAAATCCATGTGAGCTTAACGAGTCACTCAATTGTGAGCGAGTTACTGTCTGGTGTGCGATGCCGGTTATGGTAGGTAATAATTGGTCCTTATTTTCTTGAAGAAAACGAATGCGCAGTAACCGTGAATGGAGCTTGTTACAGGAACATGATCGAGGAATGTTTTCTTCCAAGAATCAAAGAGATGAACGTTAGGAACGTCTGGTTTCAGTAAGATGGAACCACAGCACACACAGTACGAGACTCAATGAATTTGTCGAACATTTCCTCATCTTTCTCAGAGGCGATCTCCAATGGCCGGCACGCTCTCCAGATTCGACTTCATGCGATTTTTTTTATGGGGTTATTTGAAATCTCTGGTTTATGTCGATCGATCACGGATCATAGCACACCTCAAGAACAACATTCGCGACGCCATTGCCAACATACCGATTGATATGCTGCAAAAAGTGGATACGAATTTCAAAAATTGACTTCATTTGTGTCACCATTTCCAAATGGAGGTCACCATTTATCCGATGTCATTTTTAAGACTGCATGATAAAAAAAATTGAGATATTGTATTCTCAAATAAAAAACAATTTAAAACAATAGTTGAAGTACTTTTGTTTTTATTGACCTTTCAAATAAGTAAGTTTCTCTGGTGCACCCTGTACAATTACTAACATGCGGAGGAACTTGGATTATTGTTGTGATTTTATCGACTTTTCCGACCACGGCCTGCCAGTGCGAGGTGCATCTTCAACATGAATAATGCCTGAACGGAATCACAGTATCGGTACCATAAACACCATTCACAATTTCAGTCACTCAGCGGGCATTTTCACCTTTATCTACTTTAGGCTTCTCTTTGTTGACTTCCATATTCAACACCTTGTAACTCACAACTGAAGCAACAAACAAACAATAGTCAAAAAATTTTTTGTGTGAGATGACACCTTGACAACGAGCTGATGAATTTGAAAGTGTTCAATTGATATTTTAAGAGATATCGGTCACTAAGTCCAACTACAGAAATAATAATAGATTCCTTCTCCCCAACCAATTATTATAGCTTTTCTCGAAAATTGAGAATATTGAGCGTTTCTTCAAAGATACCCAAATTTCGAAATATTGCAGAACTTATATATAAAATTTGTCCTACCGTGATTAAATAAACCTGCGCATCTATTTGCACATTCCAGAGCCTCCATATTTTCATATAAAATTCCATTTAGTCCACATACTTTTTCCTCATTAGCGGTGCCATTTTTAGTATCATTTGAAACACATTCGTATTGAAAACAATCATTTACCAACGACTTTATACTCCATATACCACATTCTACTGAACACCACAATATTATCCCTAAAAATTTCATGAGAAAATTGACATTTCTTGGACCCATCGCTTCAATGAAACACAAAATGATTCAATAATATTATCAAAGGAAATACTATTTCATAGATTCAAATACTTCAATTCAAATACCAAAAATTGTGAATAGTGAAATAAAAAACCAGAACATCAAAAGTGCAGAAGTTATTATTAATCAATATTAACCCATTCTATTTACATCTCCATACATATAATTATAAGATTAATTCTGATGAAAACTTTCTGATTAAAATATTTATGTTGAAGTTAGAATAGTTATATTTTCATGAACAATTTTAATCTTTCACACTATTTGATTTGGTTAGGTGGTGCATTTTACATTATCAAACCTCCCTAAAATAAACCAATGGCGAATCTATGGGCAAGGGGGGGGGTGTACAATTTTGTTTGTTTAACATTTTTCATCTCATTTCATTTTGAAGCAATCAAATAAATGATGGTTTCCCTTGATGAGCACTCTCAAGGCCGACTTCAAACAGGCCATGAAGTAAGTATATGGCAATATGGCGATGGTGGTCTATGAAATTTTGCAAGCCCGCCGTTAGTTTAGCTTGTATACTGATGAAAATAGGACGCTTCTTGAAACTTTCGCAGTTTGACGTAGAATAAATCAAGATTTCATTATAAATTCTATATTTTTCAATTTTGTGTAGTGTAATACATGTGTTATTGTTGATAATTCGTTGAAATCGCAACATAAAACTGTAAAAAACAGATTGCTTAGTGTGATCACCGATTTCAGTGAAACGAAATCAAATTTGAGTTGTTTAAGACTTTCGTAGTTTGGAGTTGAATATTTAACGATTTCCGTTGAATATTCAATCAATTTTCATCAATGCATTCATCAATTTTCTATTGTGGAATATAGGTGCCACTTATGATAGTTTGTAGATAACCTAATATCAAATTATAAGAACGAAGTGTTTTGTGCGTATCAATCTCAAATCAAAAATCAAATTTGTGTTGTGTTTTGAGTGAGGATTACTTACAAATAATTTTTTCTTGAAATATAATGTAGATATAGGTGTTCCGTAAGTGATTCAGTAAGTTTCAAGATTGGAATAGGCAAGTTCCTAATAAGTATATTCCCTTAAAATGACAAAAACTTGTTGCATTGCTGGTTGTAAATCAAATTATAACAGCACCCTGAAGGCATGTGGGCAACTAGTATAACCTATAGTTTCCCTAAATATGAATTTTTAAAGAGTAAATGGATGAAATCTATACCACGAGATCATTAGCCAACAAACAAAATATTCAGTTCGTGCCTTGCATTTTCCTGAAACTGATATTATCAGGAAAGATAAATTTGTTTAATATGATAAAATTAAACAAATTTAATGATTTTAATATGATAAAATTAAACAAATGATTATATGCTTTGTTTAATAATAAAACAATTGCTAAGTCAAGATTTACACATATATCAAGAAGAATACTGCATGACGCACGTTTCGATGGGATTCACCTTTTTCAAATGCTACGTGTAGACTGATGACATTTCTCGAATACATACAATAGGTAAACTTAAATTATGAATACAGAGAAAACAGGTAGATAACAAGTAGAAGGGATCAATTCATACTGAACAAATATATAGGAAACTAAGTAATTTTGAAAAGATTGAGAAGGGGGCTTGAGGTATGATCAATTTGGCTGTTCAACAGGTTGCCTGAATATTTGTATTTATTAATTTGAAGTGATTCTAACAAATTAAGCTTCATTCCCTTATTTGCGGTATTCAAAATTTCAAAATCAGAATTGAATATATGATTTTCATTAATCAAATGATTTGCATCATGTGAATCTGTCTTCCGATTATCAAAGCTACGTTTATGTTCAGAAATTCTTATTTGAAAACTTCTAAACATTCTTGCAATATAAAACTTATCACAACTACCACAGTTTATTTTATATACTCCTGATTTTTCATTTTTGTTGACTTTTTTATGTTTGATAGATTTGTTATTTTCGATATGTTTTCCTAAGTTATTTCCATTACGGTGAGCAATGTTGATGTTAAACTTAGAAAGAAGAGATTTGAGTTTTTCACTGAAATTACCGATGTATGTAAGACTGTTGTAGTTGATATTGTTTTTGACTAGGGGATGAACCAATCGCCTTTTTGAAGTTTTTCTTCAATATCATATTATCTATTATTTCAGAATTATAATTATTATTCACGGCTATTTGCTTGATTAAATTTTTCTCGGTGTTGAAATTGGTTCTAGAAAGAGAAATATTTACTAATCGATGTATCAAACTATTGAAAGCTGCCATTTTGTGTTGAAATGGATGATGGAAGTATTATGAATAATACTATCTGTATGTGATGGTTTATGGAAAATTGAAAAACTATGTTTGTTATCCAGTTTCATTATTTTAAAATCTAAAAAGTTAATAGAGTTTCCTTTCTCAAGTTCCAAAGTGAATGTAATTTTAGGGTGTAACGAATTAATGAATGTCTGAAAACTGTCTGAAATGTGTAAATCTTGACTAAACAATTGGTTTATTATGTTTATCGATTTACATCAAGTATCGGCCTCATCAATTACTAAATTTGTTTAACCTAGTTGTTTTATGAGCACACTTCAAAGAATAAGGTCAGTTTCTCACGCGGATCCTTCTAATTATCCAAATTTACCGCATTGTTTGTCAAAAAATGTGCCCTTACCGGAGAAAAGTCCAGAGAAAAGACGAAAAAATTATTTAGCTCGCAATGATTATTTGAATAACATTTTTGAACAGTCAGATTTAATTGTCAATATTCAAAATTTAATTCTTCACTACTACAGTAAAATAAATATTCCTGATTGTTGGAATGTTAAAATGAGTTCAGCTAATAACAAAATACATTTACACCTTCTTTGTAAAGAAATTATTACCAAACTACAGTGAATGAAAACATATTAGTAATATTATTTGTTAGTTGTACATTGATTCAAGTTAGATTTCATCTATTGACTACAAATTGGATAGGTGGTCTCAAATAGAAAATGTGTTGATAGGATGCAAAGGTATCCCAGACACTGTGGATAAATCTTTGACATACTTAATCGAGTAAAGTTCATGTTATTTAATTGAAATGAAGAAGAAAGAGGATTATGTGCTCAGGAATAATATTTAGTATGTTATAAATGCCAATAATATTTTTTACTCATTCGGAAAATACAAAAAGAGTTGAAATATTGCTTGAAACTTTGGGAACAACCCACTAGGAGAATAGACCACCGGCTCGATTTTGGCAACACCGTTGGAATACGCTCTCCATGGCCTGTTTGAAGTCGGCCGTGGCACTTTGTGCTTGTGCGAAAGTAGAAGCTACATTTCAACGTCAATTCTGAACGGCCCAAGAACACACCAGTATCATTGAGCTGGAAGCGTTATGGGGTCACTATACCGTCTGGCTTTTACTACCACACTTTACCAAACTACCACAGTTTATTTTATATACTCCTGATTTTTCATTTTTGTTGACCTTAGATTTGTTATTTTCGATATGTTTTCCTAAGTTATTTCCATTACGGTGAGCAATGTTGATGTTAAACTTAGAAAGAAGAGATTTGAGTTTTTCACTGAAATTACCGATGTATGTAAGACTGTTGTAGTTGATATTGTTTTTGACTAGGGGATGAACCAATCGCCTTTTTGAAGTTTTTCTTCAATATCATATTATCTATTATTTCAGAATTATAATTATTATTCACGGCTATTTGCTTGATTAAATTTTTCTCGGTGTTGAAATTGGTTCTAGAAAGAGAAATATTTACTAATCGATGTATCAAACTATTGAAAGCTGCCATTTTGTGTTGAAATGGATGATGGAAGTATTATGAATAATACTATCTGTATGTGATGGTTTATGGAAAATTGAAAAACTATGTTTGTTATCCAGTTTCATTATTTTAAAATCTAAAAAGTTAATAGAGTTTCCTTTCTCAAGTTCCAAAGTGAATGTAATTTTAGGGTGTAACGAATTAATGAATGTCTGAAAACTGTCTGAAATGTGTAAATCTTGACTAAACAATTGGTTTATTATGTTTATCGATTTACATCAAGTATCGGCCTCATCAATTACTAAATTTGTTTAACCTAGTTGTTTTATGAGCACACTTCAAAGAATAAGGTCAGTTTCTCACGCGGATCCTTCTAATTATCCAAATTTACCGCATTGTTTGTCAAAAAATGTGCCCTTACCGGAGAAAAGTCCAGAGAAAAGACGAAAAAATTATTTAGCTCGCAATGATTATTTGAATAACATTTTTGAACAGTCAGATTTAATTGTCAATATTCAAAATTTAATTCTTCACTACTACAGTAAAATAAATATTCCTGATTGTTGGAATGTTAAAATGAGTTCAGCTAATAACAAAATACATTTACACCTTCTTTGTAAAGAAATTATTACCAAACTACAGTGAATGAAAACATATTAGTAATATTATTTGTTAGTTGTACATTGATTCAAGTTAGATTTCATCTATTGACTACAAATTGGATAGGTGGTCTCAAATAGAAAATGTGTTGATAGGATGCAAAGGTATCCCAGACACTGTGGATAAATCTTTGACATACTTAATCGAGTAAAGTTCATGTTATTTAATTGAAATGAAGAAGAAAGAGGATTATGTGCTCAGGAATAATATTTAGTATGTTATAAATGCCAATAATATTTTTTACTCATTCGGAAAATACAAAAAGAGTTGAAATATTGCTTGAAACTTTGGGAACAACCCACTAGGAGAATAGACCACCGGCTCGATTTTGGCAACACCGTTGGAATACGCTCTCCATGGCCTGTTTGAAGTCGGCCGTGGCACTTTGTGCTTGTGCGAAAGTAGAAGCTACATTTCAACGTCGATTCTGAACGGCCCAAGAACACACCAGTATCATTGAGCTGGAAGCGTTATGGGGTCACTATACCGTCTGGCTTTTAATCCTGTTATTATATGTTCGAATATTTGATCATTGGGGTTGGTATCGAAGAGATACTTCCAAATTAAACTGAAATATTGACTTGTTTACTTACCTGTAATTATTAAAGTATGTATTTTAAACATCACGCGAAACATTTAGCTGGCATCTGAAGAAGAAAAAAGATAATTACATTCATTGACTCCTTATAATACAACACTGCTTGAAATATTACTCAGAAATTCAATAGTGAAATTTAAGCCATATTGAACAAATGAATTAATTAATTCATTCTACTTCTAACATTTTCTGTAACAACTCTTCACAGTATTCGCTAATTCACTGAGTATTTCTCAAATGAGATCTATCCAAATCTCGGAACTATGAATATCGTTCAATATTTGATGATGGTCTATTATAGAGATATTTCTGATTGTACCATTCAGTTAAACTGGAATGCAGAAATTTATTCTCATATATTTTTCGAGCTAACAGTTTTGATGAAAACAAGCGGTAATTTAACAGGAGTATCTTACCCAAAGCTTGGAGTTTAACCTTCAAATAATACGTAAAACTAGAAAAAGATATCCATTCGAAAGCTTTTTCAAAATGAAGTGATAAATGTGGAGATTAGGAAACCCATAACATGATAAACCTCATAATAAAATTCAACATGAGTATCTGAGCTTTATTGCAAATGCCATAAAAGAACTAATTATTGAAAGGCTAATTAACTGGACACTGTAGAATTTCAATCAATACATTCACCAAAAATTATGTCTTTTTAATGGATATCCCTCCATTTTAATCCCTCCACTGAAATCGAAATAATATTTGTAACTAAGTCATATGTAGACAACAGAAGTTCAGGAAAATATCATGACATTCCATTGCGCTGTTCTGAGTGGCATGCCAAAATAACTGATAGCCGATCAAAATAGATATCACATCGACCGCAACACCCATCATAAAGATTACATATACAGTTGAAAGGAGAACGTGACATAACTTTTGCTCTGCTGTAAGTGACATAAAATGTATTATTCCGCTTTAGACCAGGCCTTGGTACGGGAATATTTATTTTGCTGAGAAGAAATGGTGAGTGAGAGAAATGTTAGGCCGAACCGTTCACGCCTCAATTTCAATAACTCAATTCCCAAGCTATAGTTTAGGATGGAATAGTCGAAGCCTCTCGAAGGATATTGCCCATAACATCTGAAGTACATATACTTCAATTATTTCCTCTGAACTACCACTAAGTCGACAATAGAATTAATGTACACAGGAGACCAAATTATAGACGCATATTCCAGTTTACTGCGAATAAAGGAGTAGTATAGCGTTTTCATTGTGCCAAGATTAACAACGCTGCCCCAATTTCTGACCAAATAACCCAGCACCCTAGAAACAGAAGCCGTAATACAAGTTATATGTTCAGAGAAGGATAGCTTTTATTTGAAAAGTAACCCCAGATGCTTAAACTCAATACATTTGACCTCCCAATGTATAACTATGATGAATTGGAAACAATTTTCGAGAAAATGATGAAATTTTACATTTACTGATATTCAGTTTCAGCCCATTGCTGTTACACCACAAATTAACAGCGTCAAGGGAAGACTGTAATCTGACACAATCATGACGATCGTTTTTATTTTTAATATTTTTTAATTCTTATTTTCAGTTAATTTTATAGTGACATTCCGTGTAATATTCGAGATTTTTTATATTGATCTATTGTAGATCCTTTTCGACCCCTTTTAGCCACTCTGTGCTAAAAAATAAGATATAATTTCTTCGGTATTCTGGACTGTTTCACTCTGTAAACATAGGCAAAAAATTCTGCTCGTCGTTTTCTGATTCCTTCCATTATTGTATTCGACTTTTGATAATGGTCTTTTTATCCAAATGCGTGCTCTATTGACTGAACCGCAAATTTTTCATTCTTGTTTTTATATTTCTCTTATTTTTGAATGACCGTTAATAACCATTGTTTCAGCTGCGTAGATTGCTTCTGGAAGAATCGTTGTGTTTGAATGCCTTTATTTTGCGCATGTTGAAATGCACGTCTCTTTATACTGGGTTACAGCAATTTCATTGTCTCAGATCGGTGACTTGTTTTTGACTTAATTTTGTTTTTGAATTGAAATCTGTTATCATTTTTTCTCTATCGCGTCAAGATTTCAACCACACGATTCCTTCTCTTTACCTTAAAAGTCATACAAAATATGCATATAGTAGAGAATAGAATGGGTACTTACCAAACATATCAGAATATTTTATTCATACAAAGGTTATTATAATATTAAATGTTAAATTGAGTTATACAGAAAATATAAAAGATATTAGGGTACAAACTTACGATTATAACTTTTCCGAGAATGTTCAATCTGAGGACATTCTCGCTTGATACAACAGCAGCCAGCCATCATATTAACATCCCATCAACCTTGATACCTTACTTCCAAGACCTTCAAATTCTGGTGGAATCGCTCACCCTGTTCATTACTAACAGCCCCGAGATTTTCTGGAAAGTTAGCTAGAAGTTTAAAGGAAGTTTTTTCGTGCCGTCTTGATTCTGAAAGTCCTGACGCTTTTTTGGATAGTCCCAAATCTCGTACCAAGTCATTGAACTCATGCTGATTGAATCCTTCACGAACAGAAACGATCGCCAACTTTATTGCTGGGGCACTTCAATCGTCGCTTAACTCATCTTCTTGTATTTCTAAAGATGTTAATTCTTGAAAAACTGGCAATTGAATTTCGTCTGAATGCAAAACAGGGCGTATAGCTGACTAGGACAATCTATTTTTAATTTATTTTTTTATATTCTGCAATTTTTACTATACAAAAGTAACTATAATGAAGTTTGAGTTCTCACCAAATCATTGATATACCAAACGAAAGTTTACCACTTCTTCTTTTTGTCTACATTCTCAAACACTCCACACACTGCTTGCTGACTTTATGAGGGGCCCATGATTTATATTGGTCGCTAATTTTTACTTTAAAATAAGCAGAATAGACTTTCCTGACAAAAGTACTGGTGTTTGTCCGTTGACAAGGAATTAAAAAATTGCGACAGATATAAAAGAATCGGGACTGTTCAAGCACTTACTACGCGAACTACTAGCGGCAGACATAAATAAATTTATAGTTTATATGTAAATAAGAACGAAATATTGCTAATCTTGTGTAAATATAAAATCTTGCACCACGCGTCGGAAACCGGCTTCACTATTTCAGAGCGACACTTCGTCCACGCACGGTAATTTTTGGTCCATGCTAAACTTTTCTTCATCATTTTCTGGGTAAGCAATTGTTTTCTTCTTGATCTCCTTGACTCACGGGCAACATCCAGCAGTCGTTTTCGCAAAGTTGAGGTGCTTACCTCTGCACCAAAAACTATTAAATCTCTTCGAAGATCAGTGCTTGTCTTTCTCGGATCAATTTTGCTTTTTCTTATTAACAATTTGTAGTATTGCGTTTGCGGCCACAGTTTCCTTTTCTTTTCTGGGATAATGAGCTACTTTCTTCAAATGTTTTCAAAATTAGCTTCAGCTTATATATATATATATATATATATATATATATATATATATATATATATATATATATATTTATATATATATATATATATATATATATATATATATATATATATATATATATATATAGCTATTGAGCTATATTTCTTTTACAGTCATTGATGTGTGTTCATTAAGCGCGATAATTTTGGAACGCTTCCTCCGAGTGATATCCTCCTTTGGACAAGACAATACAGCACGTATCGAAATTGGAAGCACCAACTAGACATAATCGGTCAGAATGTGAATGATGGTCAAGGTCGAACCCTCACGTCACCTCAGGTATTGAACAAGCAGGTGTGAGGGTGTTTGGGCCACCCTGATCCTCATATACTTACTACAGTAACTCAAAGGAAGAAAAAAAAAGCTTGCCCCAATTAATTCGAAGAGTATACCACTAGTGAATCAATAGTTGAAGTTTATTATTATTACTACAACCGAACTCAAAGAGATTGTCTGTCAATATAAAAAAATTTTTCAAGTATTCACCATTTTGTTTAATACCAAATTGTTATTTTTTAAATTGTTGTCATGTTGTTATCGAGGGAAATAGAATGAAAAATATAACATATTTCAGGGATATGTATGGATTTAAAGCAGGAAATAGATATTGATAGTATACACAGCCAAAGTTGTGAGTTTTCTGAATTTAAAAATAGTATATTATCACGAATTCGATGTTTTCAATAACTTTCCAAGTTTCTCGAAAACTAGAACTCTCGCTCACCTTTTGGTAAAACATGATTAAATTATCAGGTACATTTCAGGTATCTTCAAATTATAGGAAATTATCATTTGATTTTTTTATCAATTATCATCTCTATTATAGGATAGTTGTAAACAGTCTGTTGAGTGAGCCCTTGTATGTGAAAAAAATTGAAAAAAAGCAATAATTTCAATTAAAATCTTGGTTTCACTTATACACTGAATGAAAATCGATAAAATTATAACGTTGAGTTGACGTGTTTCGAGCAGTCACCTCATTAACAAGAGTAACTGAAGTATTCTTTCATAGTAAAAGTTTCTAGAAATATTCCATGAATCCTATTAATTTCAAAGATTTCAATAAAAATAAAAGTTTTCACGTAGGTGACGAAGGAAAGCGTTTAGACCTCTCAGAAGTCATAGAAATCAGTATTCTCTAGAAAAGAGAAGAACTGATTGCCATCGAACAAATAGAATTTGAACTATCCCCCCTCCTCACCTCTTATAGATGTAAATTTGCAATGTTCTGTTCTTATGGTTATTCTTCAAAATTCATGTCGACGTTATAATTTTATTGTATTATCATTCAATATATGGTGAAACATATATTGAATGATATACAAAAAGCAAAAGTTTAATTTGAATTACCAAGTAGTACTAGTTTTGAAATATTTAATAATGAGATAAGGTACTGAATTTTAGATAATGAGATATTTATGTAATTCAAAATTTACTTCTCAAATAATGCGAGTTTTGTATATATTGACTTGAATTAATATCATTACTATTATATTATTTTGCAGTTAATAATTTGTATCTCACAATTACTTTGTGTGAAAGTGCTTTTGCATGTTACATTTGTTCTTGTTATGTTCTTTTCAGAGATACTGAAATTTCGGAATATTTTGATATATACTTCATTCATCTTACCGTGTCTTCATCTTCTTGAGCATTTACTTGCACATTCTAGAGCCTCTATATTGTCATATATAACTCCATCCACTCCACATACCTTTTCATCATGGGCGTTTTGATTTTTATTACGAGTTGAACCGCATTCTTTTGTGAAACAATTCACAAAAATGGTGAAACAATTTCACCAGATCATGTATATCCTTATACTCACTTTTCACTGAACACCAAAATATAAGCCCTGTGAAATTTCACAGAAATCTAGAGGAATATTGTTTGATTTTATTTTTGAATGAAGTGAAAGTGAAAGGCAAAGTGAATAGCGTTTTCAGATTCGTTTAACTTTGGTTAACAATTGTGCCGAAGGTTTCATCCTTGCTATGGCTTCTTCACACCGAAAGAGTTGTGTCAGACGGTGTGCTTGTTGAGGTTCGTCTGATAAGAGAATTCTGTCCATAGGAGTCTCACAGGGTTCAATTGCTGGTCCTATTTCATTTTTGTTATTCATGAAAGATCTTCCGGATTATCTTACCTCAAGAGCCTTACCTTTATTTGCAGATGTTTGCAGTATTTCTCTTCAGGAATTTGATTTGAGTAATATTCGTATGGCTGGTGAAGAGGCGCACATGAGTGTTGAACGCTGTTTTACTAGTAACGCTTTTTGTATGAATGATAATAGGAAAACGTGCATGAATTTCAGCTTTAACTAAAGTGATGTGAATGATGACACCAAGTGTCTTGGTGTGACTCTGGCCTTACTTGGAGGCCACACATTGATTTCCTTTCTGATAGAATGAGTGAAAGCATATTTGTGCTTCAAGGTTTGGTAGGACCTAAGTTAGCAACAGCTTCAAATTTGGCATACTTCTCCTTGTTTGATTCTGTGCTTCGATATGGCTTGTTGGTGTGGGGTCCTTCTTGTCGAGTTAGGGAGACCATATTCACACTACAGGGGGACGTCATTATTCTAAAAATCATATCGCACACGCACTGAAGGACATGTTGTGAAAATAATCACAAACAATTGAGCTAACTATCCTATCCAGGTTTATATGTTTTCGTTTATTATATGACCACGAACCCAGAGACTCTAGATCTATGGGTAGAAGTAGTATTTACCACTATTATTACAGATGTGAATCTGTTATTATAGTGAATTTCAACAGATTTGGTGGAAATTTTCAAGTGCTTCGCCTCCCCTTATATATCTATCAATAGGTTCAGACCACTATCAGAAAATATTATGATAGAAAATAATAAGGGTGATTTTTCAAAAGTTAAGTTTTTCAGGTCGGCGGCACTGGTTGGTAATGGCATCCAAACGTGATCTGTCAAACTGAAAAGTTTTCAGTATACTCTGACATTTCATCATGAAAAGACTTACAAACGAGCAACGATTGCAAATTGTTGAAATTTACTAACAAAATTTGTGCTCTGTGAAAAATGTGTATCGTTTGTAACGATCATATTCGATCTGGTGAATCATCAAATCGAATCACATCACGATTGTGCTGTTATCACCAAATTTCGCACCAAGTTTACTTTGTTGGACATGAAACCATTGTCTCGCATGCGTACTGAAGAGAATATTGCAACCGTAGCGTACAGTGTTAATGAGGATCGTGAAATGTCAATTCGTCGCTGTTCTCAGCAATTGGGCATGTGATTCTCAACCACATAGAAAATTTTACGTGTTGATTTGGTTTTGAAAGTCTACAAAATTCAACTACTGCAAGAATTGAAGCCGAATGACCTACCATAACGTCTAATTTTTTGTGAATGGGCTTAGAACAACTCAATGAAAATCCGCTACTTTATTTAAAAATTGTGTTCAGCGAAGAAGCTCATTTGTGGCTTAACGGATATGTAAATAAACAAAACTGTCGCCTCTGGAGTGATGAACAGTCACATACCATATAAGAATTACCGATGCATCAGGAAAACAACGAGAGGTTTGGTGTGGTTTATGGGCTGGTGGCATCATCGGTCTATTTTTCTTCAAAAACAACCTTGGAAGAAACGTTACCGTCAACGTCGAACGATATCGAACCATGATAGGCAACTTTTTTTGCCACAGTTGGCCGAGTTGAACTTGGTTGATATGTGTTTCATCAAGAAAGTTCCACATGCCACACAGCTCGTGAAACATTGGACATGTTGAAGGATGAATTCGGTGAGCAGCTTATCTATCGAAATGACCCTGTGAATTGGCCGCTAAGATCATGAGATTTGACACCTTTATTATTTCTTGTGGAGTTTTGTTAATTCGTTAGTGTATGTGGTCAAGCCGAACACGATTGAAGTCTTACACGATAACATAACACGCGTAATTCGTTGGATACAGGCCAAATTGCTCGAAAAAGAGACGCAAAATTGCAACTTCCGAATGGACCATTTGATACGAAGCTGCGGTCAACATTTACATACAGTTATCTTCAAAATGTAAACTACAAATGCCAAGTTATCAATTTCAATGGAAATTTTGAATATATGATGCAAATTGAGTGTTTTATGCGATTTGAAAAAAATATACTCTTAAAAAGCACCCTATATCAAAGAAAACTGTTATAGTTTGACAGAGTTTTTCTTATAGACTCTTTCCAGTATACGACCTACCTTTTTTTGTTGATATGAGGATATAGATTTTTTTTTAGATATCTATATATTTTCTAATATTTGTATTTCTCATTGAGACTTTGAGAATAGTTATTGATATTGTATTGCACCAATGAAATTACTTCTTTACTCACTTACTATGACATAATTGCTCGGTAAAAGTATGCAAATTTGGAGAACGAGGACGTTTTTGATATTTAATCGTATTAATTTACAGGCATGAAAATTCAAAAAATAGAACGAAACGATTTTACATTTCTTTCAACAAGATATCGATATGATATCAATGTTCCTGTTGGAGTGGTTCTTCTCTCTAGATTTTCATTTGGTCATTGAAAAGTGTATTTTCTCGAAAATTTTTTCTGAATTTCTAAGGTCCTTCAAGTAGTGACAAAAAGAATTAACTGACCTTGTATTACATTTAGTTCACAACTTTTTAAGGTACAAGAAATGAGTTGCGAGACTCGGTTTTTTACAAGTTTCGTTTTTGAAGGCATCTCATTTACATTTGTAGATAGTTTTCACAAATACAGGTTCATTCATTCATTACTGTGAATTTGACTTTGAGTTCTTTTTTCTGTGGGATAACAAATTTATTTGCAGTTGTTGTATCTAGACAGTTGAGTGTTATTTACAAAATATTTTATTTTTTCCTTGATTGTAGAAGTGAACACGAATTTAATTTTGAATTCGAAGCTTCTGTCTGAAAGTGATTTGACGTTTGACGTTCTGTTAGACGGTGAGTGAGACAATCGGAAAACATTGCTTGTTTTCTGAAAACTCAGACTTACAATTTCATCTTCCTCTTTTATTTCATTCTTCTTTTCTGCTCGATGAGTGAGAGCACCAAGGTGTCAATCGACCAGTATACTGATTAAGGATAGAATAGAACAAGTGTTGAAACTAGTGAAATGTTTACGATATACCTACCTAAAGATATATATTGCTCCATTTTTGATACAGGTTCTACTCTTTTATAGAGCCGAACCTGTAACCCGTAACAATCAAATAAATGACTTTCATAACGACGTAACTCAGAGACAGACAGACCTCCAATTTCTCCAAGGTCTCCATTGGCTACGACGACTACCTATTACTTGATGATGGTAATATTTGGCTAAGAGTAATAATTGGAAAATGACGAATTAATTACTCTTGGTACGAATGTATGTGGTCATAGTACATGTTATGTGTATCCAAAGGCTACATAAAAGAACATATTACGAAATTAGACTAACTGCTGCATTCAATTTCTCAGGTTCATGACTTGTCGTTACACAAATTCTTTTAACTGTGTTTTTCGGAAGAGTATACATTTTTTCATTTGGCTACTGTTAGTACAAAAGGTCGAATGTAAAAGTTTTTCATTTTTATATTATTTGTGCTGATTTTTGTTACTGGAAAAAGTCGCATGTGGAACATAACCTTACTTGACAAAAAACAGGTTAGGTTACTCACATGTGCTGTACTGTTTAGTTGATGTTTTCAAGTTTGCTCATGAAGAATTTGTGCTAAAAGTGAAATAATCTACAGTTCAAATAAGGTAAGTTTATTTTATTTATTTCTTTCAGTTAGTTGGGTGTTTTGAGATTAAAAAAACAAGATACGTTGGTGACGCTAACCTAATTCTTATACACGAAAAAGTGAAACACACGAATCTTGAAAATTTAATCAATGTTTGGCATTTTCAGCAATTCAATTAACATGTTTTATTGCAGTTTTTGTTTGAATTGCAAAATGTCGTATGTTAAATTTTTCCGGCTTTTATTATTATCATTAATAATTATTAATACTAATAAAAAAGTTCTCATGCAGGTCACACAATAAATGATTATAAGAAAATTACTACATTCATACACGTTCATGTTATATTCCTTTGTTTCAGAAGAATGCTGTCAAGAGAAAAAATGTTGGTCAACATGGCCATTTCCAAAAGTAACCCACCTGCTACTTAAAAATGTGGAAAATGAAAATGTGACCCACTTGCTGCTTGTGTCAACAAAAGGGATCTACAAGTTTCTGCTGCAGACAAAAGCAATCTTCCTACTGCTGATAGTAAAGAAATGAATTTACCTATTGCTGATATCTTACCTGCTTCTGTTGATGATTGCTGTGAAAATATCATACCTTATTTCGATTCATAGGAACCAGCATCCAGAGTTTTGTTTACCAAAATATTTTTCCCTATCAACATTGGATTTTTCATTCCAAAAAAAAGATCAATGCGAAACATGTATTAAGTTAAAGCTTGGAAAAGTTACACCGGAAAATTATGGAGGAAAATGACAAGTCCAGAGCCGAAAAATCAAGGGAAATCTCAGTTTACGCAGTCGATGTGCAAAAAAGTGATGACGTGTCCAGATATTGAAGTAATTATTTCGGTTGGGCTCGAAAAGTATTCAAGGTCACTCAATAAAACATTTGGAACAAAGAAATTTTTGTGTAGGACAGAGTTGATATGAAGAGTTTTGAATTTCTCATAAGTTAGTTTAACAAAATTGATAACCCCTGTCAGTAAAAATTTTCTACGACGAGTTTGAACCGTTTTAATCCGAAGAACATGAAAAAAGGTATCGATATTTCAATGTTAAATCACTAATCTCTTCTTACATACAATTAATAGCAATAATTAGCATATAAATTGCTCGTGAAGACTGAAAAAAAGAAAACCTACAGATCGCTGGGTACTATAATCAAATATCATACTTTTGTAAACATATATTAATGTAAAAATACCCCTACAAAACTTTTTAATAAAAATCTAATACTGTTGGATTGTCCGAACAGAAACCCAATGGTTTCTCAACGATTTCTGCAACGAAACAATTATATTAATACTCAACTCATTGAATAATATATAATAATAACATAATATTTATAAAACAAGGTCTTACATTCTAAAAAATCAACGTTTTGAAAAGAATAGGAAAAAACCTGTCGCCATATGTGAAATTATTGTTGTTCAAATCAATAATAATGCCACATTTTGAATATTGATCCACTTTGTTAGTTGGTTTGACTAAAGAAAGAACAATTACAGAAGTTACAGAAAAGAGCCATATATACCCCTATTAAAATTATGCTGAAACCTTTGGAACTTATGTCTGTAAAACACAGGATACTCTTTGCGTCATATATATTCATATTTGAAATAAAAACTCACTTGCTTCCATGTAATGTTATAAAAAATGTTACATATGTCAGTGATGTGCATGGGTATAATACTAGAAATACTGATACGGATTTAAGGCTTTCATTAATTTACCAAATATGATGAAATCTAGTATTAAGATATTTAAGCGTGATATTTAAGCATATAATTAAAAATTGATAGTTCAAAATATGTAGATATTTTGTATAGCTTCAGCAAAATAAATAATATTATTATTATTTATTTCAATGTTGTTACAACATTGCATTTCATATACCAGTATTGAATCACTAGCTGAAGATCATTATTATCGTTATTATTTCACCCGAACTCAAAGAGGCTATTTGTCAATATAACAAACTACTACTGGAATTGAACCGCAAATACTTTGGATAACTGATTGTAACAAAGTCTAAATTTATAGCTTCTGGTGCAAGTAAAATTCTTGAGATAAATAGTAACGAAAACATAAGTATTAAAATTTAAAGCCAGAACATTGAAAGGGAAAAACTTGTTAAATACTTAGGCGTAATGTTAGATGAAAATTGAGTTTTAATGTTCATGTCGACTTCATATCGTCTAAAATCTCCAAAAAATCGACTTTCTCAAAAGAATTGGAAAACATCTGACGACTTATATGAAGTGATTGCTCTTTAAGTCAATAATAATGCCACACTTCGAATATTGTTCCACTCTGTTAAGGGGATTGAGTAAAGAAAAAACTCGAAGCTACAAAACTTACAGAATAGAACTATGCCAACAATTTTGAAATGTAATAGATATACTCAACTCCAAAGCATGCTAAATTATTTAGAACTAATGTCAAAAACAGAAAATACTTTTTGCTTCATATTATATTTTAAGTTGAAAACAAATTGTTTCCATATAGAGTAATGAAAAATGTAACATGCGTCAGAGATGTGCACAGTTATAATACAAGGATTGCAATTTCTGCATGCAAGTTTGAGAGCTTTCTAAGCATAGGAATAGTATATTTTATGAAGGATTCAACGCATTGCATAAATTGCCTAGTTTCATAAAAACAATTAGTCACCTGAAGGTATTCAAGCGTAAATTAGCTAAGTTCGTTTTCAACATATATTAATTAAAAATGATATATTTTGAATGAGAGGTAATAATAAAAACTTGTCTAAAAATCACTGACTGAACAATTCTTTATTCGACTAGTTTCGCCTTTTACAGCATTATCAAGAATGATAATGCTAATCATTCTTGATAATGCTGTAAAAGGCGAAACTAGTCGAATAAAGAATTGTTCAGTCAGTGATTTTTAGACAAGTTTTTATTATTACCTCTCATTTAATTATGAACTATCACAGAGTAGATTCATCGTCCATTGGATATATTTTGAACCTAAGTGTATATATGATTTTGTAGTATCTATTGCTAGATAAATATTATTAATATTATTATTATTATTATATTTATTATTATTATTATTATTTATTATTATTATTATTATTATTATTATTATTATTATTATTATTATTATTATTATTATTATTATTATTATTATTATTATTATTATTATTATTATTATTATTATTATTATTATTATTATTATTATTATTATTATTATTATTATTATTATTATTATTATTATTATTATTATTATTATTATTATTATTATTATTATTATTATTATTATTATTATCATTATTATTATTGTTATTATTGTTATTATTATCAATATTATTATGCAGTTTACAATTAGTATCTCACACTTAGTTTGTGTTAATGTGTTATACTAGTTCAAGTTATTTTTTTCACACATACTGAAATTTCGAAATATTTTAATATTATCTTCATTTATCTTACCGTTTCCCCATTTTTGTGCACATTTACTTGCACATTCTAGGGCTGCTATATTGTCATATATAACTCCATTCACTCCACATACCTTTCCATCAGTAGAATTGTCATTTGTATTACTACTAGTTGAACCGCATTCTTTTTCGAAACATTCTTTCACCAGATCATGTATATCCATATACTCACTTTCCACTGAATACCAAAATATTAGCCCTGCAAAATTTCATGAAATCTAGAAAGATATTGCTTGATTTTGTTTCCCAATGAAGTGAAAGTGAAGGGCAAAGTGAACAGTGTTTTTAGATTCATAAAATTTTCGTCAACACTTGTGCCGAACGTTTCATCCTTACTATGACTCCTTCACAACGAAACAGTTGTGTCTGACGTTGTGCTTGTGGAGGTTCGTCTGATAAGTGAATTCTGTCTATAAGAGCCCGCAGGGATCCATTTCGGGTCCTATTTCATTCTTAGTGTTCATAAATGAACTTCTAGAATATCTTACCTCGAAAGTGGTTTTGTTTGCAGCATTTCTCTTACATAAATGATATTCGTGTTGCTTGTGAAGAGAAACTCATGAGGGCTGAACGTTAGAATACTAGTAACGCAATATGTATGAATGATTATAAGGCAAAGTGCATGAATTTCAGCGTAAACTGTAGTGATGTGATTGATGGCACTAAGATTGTTAGTATACAAAGACTCTGGCCCTACGTGGAGGCCACACATTGAATTCATTTCTGATAGACTGAGTAGAAGTACATTTGTGCTTCGAGGTTTGGTCGGAGTCTCAGTCACAAACAATTCAGTTAAGTATACCATTCTGGTTCATATGTTTTAGTTTGCTCATTATACGCTCACGAAACCAGAGACTTCAGATCTATGCGTAGTAGTATTGAGCACTATTATACCAGATGTGACTCTGATATTATAGTGCATTTCAACAGATTTAGCAGGACCCACAATGGTCCTAATTACTGGTGGAAATACTTCGGCTCAAGAAATCTACTCCTATCTATCAATAAGTTCAGAAATACAATGTTATTTAGAGTTTGACAGAGTTTTGTCTTATAGACTCTTTCCAGTATACCATCTACCTTTTTTTTGTTGATATGACTTCTTTTTCAGACATTTATATATTTTTTAATATTTGTATTTTACATTGACACTCGTGTGAAAAAAGTTATTCATATTGTATTGCACCATGAAGTGACTTGATTGCCCACTTACTATTGCTTAGTGAAAGTATGCAGATTTAGAGAACAAGGATGTTCTGATATTTACTCGAACTAATTCACATCAAGTTATAGCCAAAACATTCGAAAAATCAAACAAAACGAATCTACCTTTTTTTAAAACCAGATATTCTCACTAGATTTCCATTTGTACTGTGAAAAGTGAATATTCTTGATCTTCTTTCCCGAATTTCTTCTTCGTTGAAGGAAAAAATATGAAATATGATAATATGAATGTTCTTTTTGACGTGAAGAAATATTGATTAGGGTATTCCATCAATCTGATAGTTGTCGAAGAGATACTTTCGAATTTGATTGAAACGTTGACGTGTATACTTACCAGTAGCTATTAAAGTGAATGGTTTGAACATCATCTCAATATTCAGCTGGTATCTGAAGAAAAAGAATTCAATTATGCCGATTGATGTCTTGAAATGCTTATTCAACAATTTCTCCTTCTGAATAATTGTTGAATAATTAAATAACAAACTTCAAACATTCAATTAGATTGCACAAATGAAATTCTTCGTTCATTCTACTTTCTACACTGAGTTCGGCAAGCTGGCCAGTGCCTCGTTGAACAATAAGACATCATAGAAGTTAAAATGATTCATAGATCACAAGCGATTTACTCACTATGTGTCACATCTCGAGATAATCTTCAGACCGAGCACGTATTATATCCCTAGATATTACATTATAATACGATATATTAGAATATTACCAATTCCGCGTAACTTAACAAATGATGCAGAGTGCTATTTTTGATTTCACAACAAAAAAGAATACCATGAATTATCACCATCGAAGGGGGCTTACCAGGAGAAGTTATTTTCTCATTTTTGCTGAAATATGCAACAGATGTAGAATTACCTGGGCAAAATTTACCATCAATTACAGCTGACTGAAAAATAGATTTATTTTCTCAAGTGAACAAGATTACTTCCGAAAATGTATGGCAAAAATGTTTCCTACATCAAAAAATGTTATGCTCGAAAACAATTTTCAACACATATTCTTCACGATTTTCATCAAAATTAAGGTAATTTGAAATGGTATTGTAGACCAGGAGTTCAATTCACAAATATCCTTTTACATAACTTCTGAACATGAGGTGTCTCAGCAAAAGTGAGATGCTTGAGCGATTTATCATGCTTCTGTCACCAATGAAAGAATCTGATGTACAAAGAGACGAATTTTACAATTTGGCTGATAGACCTCTAATTTCTGATATAACGGCAAAGTTAAGCGTACAGAATTTGTACAATAGAAAACAACGCGTTCCTACCGCTGATATGGCTAGAGCAATAAATGCATTGAAATGGTGAGAATGACAACAATGGGCTGAAACTGAATATAATTGAATATAAAGTATTATTTCGAAAGTTGACTCTAACCCACCACAGCTATTCGCTGGAAGGTCAAATTCTGGATAGATGTTTAAGGATTTGGTTTTTTTTTCGACTACAAGCTATTGTTCTCTGAACACATAATACGTATCTCGGCTTCTGCCTTCTAACTACTAGAATGCTGGGTTATTTGGTCAGAATAGGGGCAGCTTTGTTGATCTTTGCACAATGAGAACGCTGTACTATTTCTTTATTCCCAGTTCCAAAGCAGAAGATGCATCTATAATTTGGTTTCCTCTAGACCATAATTCTATTGTCGACTTCTCGAGGAAAATCTGAGGTGTATGTACTACAGATGTTATGGACAATATCATTCTAGAGGCTTCGACCATTCTATCATAACAGATAGTCTGGGAATTGAATTATTGAAGTTGAGACGTGAACGGTTTGGCCTAAAGCTTCTCTTTGAAATTTTGCACACTTCGATATACTTGCCATTAATTCTCATCCAACGAAATATTCGCGTACCAAGGCCTGGTCTGAGGCGGAATAATACATTTTATGTCAATCACAGCAGATCAAATGTAATGTCACGTTCTTCGATCAACTGTAATGTTATGTGTAATGTTTATGATGGATGTTGCGGTCGATGTGACATCTATTTTCATCAATCATCAGTGAATTGACATGCCACTCAGAACAGCGCAATGGGATGTCTTGATATTCTCATGAATTTATCTACATATGACTTTGTAATATATAACGTTTTGTTCATTTGGTTACTAGATATTACTATTGCAATTCATTTAAGTTCTATTTTCGTTGACTTCAATTACATTTCTTTAACTTCTGTTGACTACATGTGACGTGTGTAAGAGTTAATATATTATTATCAGTTCCAATTCTTTCATTCGCCTATTATACTATTTCAATTAATTTCAATTTAATTTTCGTTGTGTATATTCCATTATATTCGCTTATTACTTTTTTTTCTTTCAATTAGTTCTTATACATTATTATTTGTGTAGAATTTGTTGTTTTTTCCTGTAATTGAATTTCCCAGTATAAATGTTTGAAAAAAATGTATTACTAAGTGTTGTTCGAATTGAATCTGTTAAAAAAAATTCAACATCACATATACCCACTATATGTAAAACTTCAGTTGGAATTTGAATAATGAAAATTTACTGTTACATTATATTTAGAAATTATGGATAAGCAAATAGAATAATTCAATTCTGAATCTGAAGATTCTGCGTAATCAGAACACTTTCTGAATCTTTTCATAAATTCATTCGATGATACTGAATATACTTCCATTGTAAAAGTTTCATTATACAGTCAAACTTTATACTATTGCTGGTTTCTGTAGGTTAGTCGGTAGAACACCCGACTATGGTGCGGTATAACTCGGGTTCGAGCCCCGCTGAAGGCATGGGTGTTTGTGTTTGTCTATGATTCAAGTAGTTTAATTAATGATATGTTGGGTAATGTACATCGTTTACAAGTCCAATGGCCGTTAGGAACTGGCGTTAAACTGTAGGTATTTTTATGCTATAGATTATAGAAGACCAACAATCAAAAATAATGAACTCCGAAAGTGGTTTCATTTCAAAAGCGCATGACACTAATAAAATGTTTAGCAACTTAACAGATGAAAACAATTATCATGTATCAAGAAAAGTTGCCCTAAAAATGTATACAACTGCACTCTTCGTCAAAACAGTCTTCGTTCTCCAATATCAAATATTTGGATTCCAACTAACGAACAAAGCTCATTTACACTGTTTATTAATTATTCAATGAAGTTGATTGAATATTCGCTGATATCTTGGTGAATCATTGTTTAATATATCAAATAAAAAACAATTGGCTTGGTTTCACAAAATTCATAATTGATACTTGACAATTGTTTTGGGGTGTTACCCCATTTTTATATGTTTAAACAAGAGTTTAACTTTCGAAAATGAGTTGAGACCTCGAAATAATTATCTAGTATACGTTATAAATTTTGTGAAACCATGCCAAGTGTTTTTTTTTATTTAATATATTAGCTATTTATTGATTAATGATTAGAGTATTTATAAATAGAAATATTATCTATTGAATGTATTATCCTGTATGACACCAACAGAATAAAGCTGTAAATTTGAATCTTTTTTGTCATTTTGTCAATACCAATTTGATCCGCAGATCTTGATTTTCTGGAAAATATATAGTATTATGCCTTCAAGAAGAAAAATGTTCATGACTCTTGTTCTATATTTTATAACGATTGTTCCCTTAGGAATAGTATGAAAAATGTGTCTATGAATCAAGACAAATTATTATTATGCTATTATTGTTCCTGACGAATTAATAAAAAAAAAATTTGGAACTTAAGTTCTCGTTGTATCGAAATATTGACAGTATTATGTTTATTAACATCCGCAAAGCTTTTGGATTCATCTCTGTGAAACTAAGAGAGAAATATTTTTCATTCAATTCATATTGAGCCAAGTTTACCTGAATAATCAACGCTTCATCGATATTGAATTATAATAAATCAATCCATATTGAGTAAAATATTGAAGTGAATGATGCAAATGTTTCATTCGAACTGGAAATTCGTCTTGAAATTCTTGTTGATAATATTCAATCAAAATGAAAATTGGCGTTGTATTCTGTATATTTTCTGATGTACTTGATATTTCGAATGAAAACTAGCGGTGATATAACAGAACTACTTACCGTGAGCCAAGAAATTAATTCTATAACGACACAAAAAATTTCGAATATGATAATTATCTGCAGGCTTATTCAATATGAATTGATTTACGTGAATAATCAAAAGTTCACGATCAAATATTTCGAGATGATTTGAACTTGATAGCATATACCATAAAGCAAAGTTAATTATTTGAAAGATAATTAACTGAAAATTGCGAAATTTTAATTGGAAAATATGAAAGTGGAAAAATTGGAAAGAAACAAATAATAAATTGACTTGAAGGTTAAGGTTTATGAGAATAGATTAACATCGAATATATCGTTCATTGAAATCTAACAAACTATGTTTCAAGAAATAAATAAACATGTAAATACAGATCCTTGATTGAGGGGAACAATTTTCAGCCAACGTTTCGTCAAAATTCGTTGACTTCGCGAAATTGAATCAATTCTTCATACTGTTGTAAGCAACTCTTTAAAATTTTCCTCTCATTCAGAAAAAAATGAAATAATTGTTTAGAATATTATTCAATGAAATAATATTCAACTTGATTGGCCTGCAAATATATGTTTTTACACGAATTTTCTGAATGAGATAAGAGGACAATTTGGAAAAGGGGATGACATAAGTATAAAGAACTGTGTTTTGGGAATATCGATGTATTTTGACGGAAAGTTGTCAAATAATTAATTTTTCTGCTCATTCGTGATGCTGAATCAATGAATGATATGCAGATTAATATTGAATATGAATTCAATACTAATTTCATAGGTATCTTTCAGTTTTTCTTCAGTTAGATCATGCCGCTATTAATTATTAATTTTATTAACTTATTTTTTTACTTCGTCTTCTAATCTTTGAATCTTAATAAAAGTTCTAAATTTCGTTCGATTTTCATCAAATTCGCTTGAGTCGTCCCTTCAAATAAACACTAGAAATATGGCTAACAACTCTCATACTTTTTGTTATAGGTAATACCACGTCCGACTTTAAACAGGCCATGAAGAGCGTAGTCCGGTGGTGTTGCCAAATCGAGTTAGTAGTCTACTCTCATAGTCGGTTGTTCCAAACTTTCAAGCATTATTTCAACTTTTTTGTATATCGCGAACAAACATAAAATATGATTAGTATTCATAATATATAAAATATTATATTGGGTATTGAGAGCAAATATTTTTGTAACAGAAAAATGTAAAACATTTATTATTGCAAGAAAACAACCATGTTTACGATAAACCCCACTGCGTAAAAAATACTTTTATTAGTCAGTGGGATTTATCCACATGAAAAGTTGCCTAATCGAATTTATAAAATTATTTGGAAGAAAAGGAACTTTGAAAGAATTACTCAAATTGAATTATTTACCTAAGTATGAATAAATATTATATTTCTGATTAGCGCAACCAACAAACTACTTTATTTCGTTTATTTTTTCATTCAGTTTTTTTGTGTAGTAATTCAATTAGATAATAGAGAAAATGGAACACAGCATGTTCAGAATATTTTTATTGTCTTCATCACATAAAGAGTAACAATGAAATTCTTTCAAGGATTCATCCAATGACAGGCTTAAAATAGTGAGATTACATAAAATTTCTTTCTAGTGTATATATTCAAAAAGGCCCGTTCAAGGGAAATGTCATCAATGATATTTTCAAATATGGCACACATTTTAAATAAGGCATTTTCAACTAAATCTGTAGGTATATTCAGTCCTCCCCGTTGCAAATAATTGAAATATTATGAATGAAATCATAGGTTACAAATATTCACCTTTTGAGGAAAGTTTGAATTTTTAAATAATGTGTTATTGTGTTTATTCGATGGTTATCGGTTATAAATAGGTTAGAAAATATACCTATTAGAAACTCCACTATCCCAAGCTTGAAACTTACTGAATCATCTACGGAGTACCTATCATCTAAAATATATTTCACAGAAAAATTATTTGTAAGTAATCCGTACCCAAAATACAACTCAAATTCGATTTCGATTCGATTATTTTTCGGTTCACACAAAACACTTCGTTTTTATAATTTGATGTTATGTTATCCTCAAACTATTACCACTAGCACCTATATAACACTGTAGAAAATTGTTGAATGGAGTATTAGAACTGAAATCGTAAAATATTCAACTACAAACTACGAAAGACTCAAACAACACAAAATTGATTTCGTTTCATCGAAATCGATAAACAAACTAAACTTCATACTTCCAGAATCAGAAATGGAAGGACCTCTGAAGGAGCTCGCCACAAATGCTAGCGAAACGTTAGGAAGAAATTCCAACCAACGAAGGCCATTAGACCCGAACCTGGACAACACTAGTTGAAGTGAACACTTTGATTTTTATAGTTTAATGTTGAGATTTCAACAAATTATCACTATCAACGCATATATTACATTGTATACAATTGAAAAATATAGAATTTATACCAAAAGCTCAAATTATTCAACTTCAAACTGCGAATGTTTTGCGACCTATTTGCATTAGTATACCAGCTCAACTAATGGCGAGATTTTATAGACCACTGTGATTCCGTGGCAGATACTTATTTCGTGGCCTGTAGTAAAGTTGGTAGTGCTAATACATTTAAAATACTCAATACACTTAGAAATGTAGGCATCTCTTTCTTTTTACATTCCATCAGCTTTGAAGCATGCTGCTCTGGTGATCGAATACAAGGTGAATGTGATCTTCTTGATACTTTTACCAGAATCCTGCACTTTTAGCATAATATTCGAACAACTGAAAATCGAGAGTTAGAAAAAAATCCATAATTTTGCATTTCAATACATTTGCTATGTAGCTATTGTGTACTTAAGGGTCTGCTTAACAACAAATCCTTTTGAAATCAGTTTTATAATGAAAAGTTAAAAAATGTTCGAGAAAAATGAAACAGACACTATTCAAGTCGACATTCCGACATTTTCGAACATAATATTCGAAAAAGTGCTGTTATCTTAGTAACTGAAATTTCTTATATTTCTGAGTTTTCACTCGGAAACATAATTAAATAGAGCGAATATTGAGGAATTTCGAGGAAGGAACATCTGAATGTGTAGTGTGCAGTGACTTCTCCGAAGATTTTGATAGCGTCCACCACCCAACACTCATGAAACAACTGAAAAATTTCGGGTTGCATGATCTTCTCCTGGGTCTTCTTGCTTCATATTTAAACGACCGGAGACAGTATGTGGTTGTGAATATTTGCAGATCAAATTCCTTGCAGAGAAATCAGGTGTACTACAGGGTTCACATATTGGTCTACTTCTTTCCCTTATGGTTTTAAAAGGTATTGGCGAATGTTTTAGATATACCGATACGCGGATGATCTCAAAATACCGAAGCAGATGAAATCCTTCAACAATTATTCTCTTTTACAGTACGATCTCATTGCATTCTCTGACTACTGCAGACTTAATGAGTTGCAGCTGAACTTGAACAAATCCGATCATATTCTTTTCTTCAGAAGCAGATAAAGTATACATCTTCCAATTTGACATTGTCAGGTGAATGTTCGACTGAAGTCAGTTCAGTGAATGATTTTGGTGTAAAGCTTGATAACTAACCTTTGAATTGCATATTGAAGGAATCGTCCAACAGCCTCGCAGAAATCTGGATTTCATATTACGAATGACTAGGCCTTTTGTTCGACTTGAGTCTGTTATTGCTTTGTATAATTCTATTGTGAGATCGAAGTTAGAGCACGCGTCAGTCGTCTGGAATTCAAATTGTGATGAATACACGATCAGAATAGAAAATGTTCAACGGAAATTCATTAATGCTCTTGGTTTTGGTATCAAGAGGTAGCGTCAAAGATTCTCATATGAGACCAATGTAAGATTTTATCGGTTAGAATATTTGAGTTTGAGACGTGAGTACTTTGATATATGTTTCTCTTACAAATTACTCAATGGCTCAGTAGAATCTGCTGCATGTACGAGCATTATAAACTTCAATTGTTCTCCACATGTACTGAGAAATCGTACAATACTGGTTCTTGAGCAGAGCAAAACATGTTGAATTCGCCGCCCATCCATAGATCTATTAATAACTTGATAAGTGTAGAGACCAACTTGGATATTTTCTCTCCTTATTTCATAACTTTTGAGAGACATTCGAAAAAGAAATTATTTAAAGGTCGATAATAGAATAATTATCAGTTTTTATAGAGTTATCCTTTCATGATGTATTTATCTTATATTTTTGAGTAGAATTAGGTATTTTGTTTGTAGATGAAAAGATTCAAGTCAATGTATCGAAAATTTTTTTCGATGAGATGTATTTGAAGTTTCTATAAGATATACATATTAGATACATCTTAGTTAAGAGGTCATTAGAATTTATAAGTTCATAATTGATGAGGCCGATACTTGATGTAAATCGATAAACATAATGAAACAATTGTTAAATTTATAAATTTATAAGTTCCCCTATATTATAGGAGAGTTTTAAGCTGTCTGTTGAGTGAGCCCTTGTATGTAGAAAAAATAAAAAAATAAAAAATGTTAACATGTTGAATATGTTAAATGTTGTGTAAGTTCACTCTTCTCTGTCTTTCGGTGGTCTATTTCTTTATATCTATCAAGGATCTAGTTCTGGTTTGATTTTATTTGAGTTATGAACTAATCACCAGCCAGAATATTTCGTGTCGAAAGTACTTTTATTTATGGATGATAGTAACAGTTCAATTGCTGATGTCCGTTTGAAATGATTCGAATTATTTGTGAAGAGAGGCAAACAGAAGAAAGCAAAATTGGTCTGTTGAAGCTGAACTTTGCTCAGTTCGTTGAAATTTTACGACAATTTGAAATTGAGCAATATTTCGATTAATTATTCTAATTGCAGTATCGAATGTTCAATAAAATTCGATGAGATTGATTCAGCCAATAACATTATCCATTATTGAAAGTGAGATGAAAGAGCTTGAAAAGAGTATCTGAAATTAAACGGTTTCTTGTTCTGGTTGAATTGAAGGTATGAAGTAATGAAGTAGTTGATAGTTTTGACAGTTACTAAGCAATTTCTGAATGCTCTTTCGAAAAATATTGAATTGATTATATTAATGTGGTTAGTTCAAATTCTAAGCCGGAGACTGACATTGCTCGCCATACAAAAGTCGGCAGAATAAATTGAAATTGATATTTCGTAATTTACGAATTTAGAGTTGTTTTTTGTATTTATAATAGTTCTCTTCTGTTCACTTGGTCATCTTTCGTTTTCAGAATTCACCGTATTTACAAGTATTAAATTTTTTCCTATATCATTCCTCCATTTTTTCCGATTGAAACAAAGACGACTTCGTGAAATGTTTGAACGTATCACTATTTTTATACTTGGTAAGTGATTAGATGATTATACTACCAATAATAACATGAACTTTGCAGATATATTCAATAACAAATTATATTTTCCAGTTTTGTTTCAACATAGTTTTGGAAACCATGATCCACACGATCTCAAATATGCTCACGAAACCTGCTTCTTGGAAAAATGTCTATCAACATTTCATCATAACACGCCTTATCCTATGTGTGGAACTGATGGGAACCCTTATCCTAATTGGAAATCGATAAATTGTTCAGATTTTTGTGCTCAAGAACTTGGGTGGAGTAAGCATATATATATATATATATATATATATATATATATATATATATATATATATATATATATATATACATAGTATAAAGCAAAGTCGCTTTCTCTGTGCCTGTATCACTATGTATTATGCTTAAATCTTTGAAACTACGCAACAGATTTTGATGCTGTTTTTTTTGATAGATAGAGTGATTGAAGAGAAAGGTTTATATGTATAAAAACCTCCATTGAATAGTGGAGAAATACTGTTATATTTGAGGTTTCTAATGTGATGTCGTAAATGATTACATTTTTTCCGCTTACATTGCAAACACAGGCTGTACCCTACGAGATTTATCAAAATAATGTACTAAGTATTGTACACATTGAAAAAGTCTACAGAAAACTCCGCTATGGTATATGTTTATCTCTTATGGATATCTCAAAATAACATTTTTTTGTCATTTACTTTTTTTGACAAATAATGGCTAATTTTCGAAGCGATTTTAAACAATACACCATTAATCCTTTATCCAATTAAATACCTTGAATACATTGTTGATTTGATATAGATCTATATGGCCCTTTACAGCATATGATTTGAATGAATATTTTCGAATATATTGAAGATTTACAGAGATAGCGACTTTGTTTTTTATGCTATATATATATATATATATATATATATATATATATAATATATATATATATATATATATATATATATATATATATATATATATATATATATATATATATATATATATATATATATATATATATATATATATATATATATATATATATATATATATATATATATATATATATATATATATATATATATATATATATATATATATATATATATATATATATATATATATATAAATATTTATATATAAATAAATAATAATTTATATGGCAAAACAACGTTTCGGCTAGTATATATATATATTCACAACTTTGTCAAAACTAGTGAATAATTCAATGATTTTAACAAAGTTGTGATATAAAACGAAACGTTAACAAAAATAAAATTTTTCATATCAAAAGAAGACTGTTATTGCTAAAAACATTCAAAATAAAATATCTTAAACAGGCAATAAATCAATTTTAAGAAATATATATATATATATATATATATATATATATATATATATATATATATATATATATATATATATATATATATAAGGCTGAATGATGGAATTGAGGAATGGATTGAATTGGGATCGCAGTCTAGGATATGAGAATCAGTTACCTCTTTAGTATTTTTCACGCTTTTGAAAATATTAAATAAAATTAATCTCTTGGCTCAATGTTTCACGATTCCATTCAAAAATATGAATTTGTCAACCTGCTTTGAGCGTGAGATCATTTTCAAGACTAAAATACAGTAAGGAACAAACAACAAATTTATATTTTCACAATGGATGTAAGGAGGGAGGATAATTGAAAATCTGAGTGTTCAATTACGATGTCTTCTTTTTTCGATTGTCTCTGAAAGGTCTAAACGTTTCGCTTTATTACCTGTGTGTAAGCACTTAGTTTTCTCAAAGTCTATGAAGTGGTTGGAGTTAATACAATGTTCAGCGAATCCGGTTTTATTAACATTGTACAAAATCGATCTTTTATGCTAGTCCAACCGGGTTTTTATTTTTCTACCTGTTTGGCCGATATAAAACACTGGACATTCATTACAAAAAACTTTATAAATGCCGCTTTTGTCTTCAACATTTTTCTTCTCTTCATTATGCACTAAAAGTGACTCAATATTTTTATTGTTAGTACAAATTGTCTTTATCTCTTTTTCCTTTAATCTCTCGCAAAGTTTTTCGCTGAGTTGAGGTATGAAACTAATAAAATGATATTTTTGTTTTCTTTTCATAATTTGAGATGAATAAATTGAATTCAAAAGGATTTTCCGTTGCTTTTTTCTTATAAGATTATTTATTTTGTTTCCATCATAACCGTTTTTATTTGCTAGAAGTTTCAAAGTTTTTACCTGTTTGTTAAAATTTTCATCGGAGAGCGGAATGGACAAAAGTCTATCTAAAAAAGAATAAAAGGAGCTAGGTTTAATATTTAATGGTTGATTAATATCTTTAGGAATCAAGGTATGTGTGCATGTAGGTTTTCTGTATATATCAAATGTTAGAGAATCATCTTTCCTAGTAATGGTCAAATCGAAAAAGTTAAATGCTTTTTGGTCATTCTCTATTTCTTTTGTGAATTTAATGGATGTATAAAATGAATTAATAATATATTTCAAAAAGTTATCTAATTGTCTGTCGGACCCACTCCTGATACAGAAAACATCGTCTACATACCGTTTCCAAAGGAAAACGTTTTTGTTAGCGTGATATTTGAGCTGAACTTTTTTTTTTCTTTTTTTCATATTTTTTTTTAACATAAAGATGAGACAGGGTAAATGTTGAAGATAAAAGCGAGATAACTTTTTGTAATGAATGTCCAGCGTTTTATATAGGCCAAACAGGTAGAAAAATAAAAACTCTGGTGGACGAGCATAAAAGGTCGATTTTGTACAATGTTAATAAAACCGGATTCGCTGAACATTGTATTAACTCTAACCACTTATAGACTTTGAGAAAACCAAATGCTTACACGCGGGTAATAAAAGGAAACGATTAGACCTTTTAGAGGCAATTGAAATATGCAATTCTTGGAAGAAAAAAAGAAGACATCGTAAATGAACACTTTGATTTTCAATTTTTCTCCCTCCTTACATCCATTGTATAGATATAAATTTGTTGTTTGTTCCTTACTGTATTTTAGTCTTGAAAATGAGCTAACGCTCCAAACATGTTGACGAATTCATATTGTTAAATATAATCGTGAAACTTCAAGCTAAGGGTTCAATTTAATTCTATATTGAATTATATTTCATCAAGAGTTAAGCGAGAATTCAATCTCAGTCTTTCGAAAATGTTTATTTTCTTTTTGAGGGTTGAAATAGTACAAATATTACCAGTTTATATAACAAGACCCTATCGAAAATTTTCATTACAATTACTATGAAGTTCGTCTGCAAGTACATTTATTTTTTGAAATTCGAAAATGAGTACAAGTGTTCCCAAATGCATGGGTTCGAAGATTATTGTATTTCTCAATTCCCCTTTTCAAGTGGGATGTTTCCAGATGTTTCCAAGGGCGTTTCGTAGACTGTTCGTTGCAGAATATCGTGCACATTTTTCCTTATCGATGAAATAGAATTGTTGATTTCAAGTTTTTGAGATCGGTTATTCAAAAAAAAGTGAAAGTCTTTAGAACATAGAGTTGTAGTGGAACTTACTGCGCGTGTCTTCCACAAATTGACGGCACATGCTCGAGTTGGCTACATCAGTCTCGACAACATTTTATTTTTCATTCAATCCATAGAGTGAAATCCAGAAATATCATTCATCTTTTATGGTGATTTCGTGTTATTATGTATGAAAAGCAATTTAACTCTTGTATTTTAAATGAAGTAATCTTCATTGAAATGTTCAGAATTTTTTTTTTTCAAACTGACATGTCAACATCAAATTTCATTCTTCTTTTTTTCTGCAGAAGTACGATCACAATCCGAAGGTCTCTGCCCAGGCTTAGCAAATGCACGTGATTATTGGAATATGATAAAGACAAAGCACCAACAATGAGGAGAGAGTAAAATTGATTTTTAAATAAATGATATTCAAAAAAAACTTTTTCACTCCTTTACAACATTATTATCGCATATTCTAAGTGAAATCATTTGAATTCTAAGGGCTACATTCGTAATATGTTACATTGAAGGTAATAAAAAGTAACCTGCAATGCTACAAAGAGCTTATTCCATGTATTACATAGAGGGAGCTTACATGATCAGTTCACGGATGAATTTTCGCCTTATTTCGAACATGGAACCTGGGTGCGTTTGCAAAAACCATCAAAACTCGATTTTTTGAATGATTTCCAATGGAGATTTTTTCTAGTAAGGATGAAACAATTGTATGATGATATCATTTAACAAGTTCGATGATTCTCGGAGCACACTTTCTTTGCATACTTCAAAGTGTCATTTCTAAAACCTTCGTGTAGACATCTGAGAGTTGTTCGAAAAATTCTATGTTTAGATTGCAAATCTCAGTATTGTCAGAAAATCTCACTATAATTATAAAAGAATAATGAGTCATCACATTCCTCATGTTTCACATAGCCAGCTCTGCTACAATTTTTTTTGAAAAATTTTTCAATAAATTATCGCAAGAAAGTTTTAGTATACTTTGATAGCGAATAACAACTGCGAAATATAGCACGAGACCAACAAATTTCTTTTTCTTGTAGTAAATTTTTTCATGTTTTGAGAAATGACAACGAGCGTTTAGCGCAACCTAGATGGCGCATTACTTCATCAAAGTAGATGAAATTGTTCAAAAAAGTAGAGTTCTACAATTGTATTATCGTTATTGATAAGGACTTGTGGAACATTCTATGTTAGATGTATTCTTGTGTTTTTCATTGATTTCTGAGATTTGAGATGTACATTAATTTATGCATTATATATGCATACGATTCACTATATATTTCTGTCTTACAATCCAAGGGAGAGAATGTGGGATTGAAGTCGTTGCCTTTCATTTCTTGAACGTGACGTAACTGATCAAGACCAAGAACCTTGTGGTACGAAACAGTAACTCTCTAAGGTTTTCAATAACTTTTGGCATCGATTTCAGTATTCTCTAACATTTATCTCTAGAAGGATAATGGAGACATCGCATTGTTCATGTTTCACATAACCAGCTCTGCTATGAGTATACTTTGATAGCGAATAACTACAAGTACGATAATATAGCACTAGAACTACAGAATACTTTTTCTTATATATTATATGTATATATTTATAGATATATATATATATATATATATATATATATATATATATATATATATATATATATATATATATAAAAAAATTGAAATAAATTAAACTCTTGGCTTAATGTTTCACGATTTATTTAACAATATGTATAGTCAACATGTTTCGAGCGTTAGCTCATTTTCAAGACTGAATTCTTGAAAATTCAGTGATAATTCAGTGAAAATTCTTGATAATTCTGAAATCTTGAAAATGAGCTAACGCTTGAAACATGTTGACTATACATATTGTTAAATAAATCGTGAAACATTAAGCCAAGAGTTTAATTTATTTTAATATTCAATTATGTTTCACCAAGAGTTAAGCGAGAATTCAATCTCATTAATATATATATATTTGACAATCTATCTAATTTGTGATCCATTTATATTGTAAAAATTCGAATCTTGGGTTTTTTAGTTCAATTGAAACAAAATGAAAAATTTAAAAAAATTTCTTTTTTTTAGCAATCATATGACATATATAACAGTTTGATAAAGGTTAAAATAATAACCGAAACGTAATTTGGAAATAAACTAACATCATTCTGTTTTGATTGAACCAAAAAACCCAAGATTCGAATTTTTACAATTTATATATATATACATATATATATATATATATATATATATATATATATATATATATATATATATATATATATATATATATATATATATATATATATATATATATATATATATATATATATATATATATATATATATATATATATATATATATATATATAGAAATCTGTGAAATTACTGGAGTGCCATGTTTCATTTTCAGACACTTTTCCAGTCAGTCCTTAATGACCCCGTTTTATTATACGAATTAATTTATTTTTCAATGTCTTCTTTTCGTCTAGAAATCCCCTCATTGATAAATGTGAAGTTCTCAATTTCATTTTATTTTCATCAATTTTGCTTGAATCGCACAAAAAAATGATTGAATTCAATGATTATTAGAAGATACGGATCAAAACTTATATACTTTTGAAACAAAATATTTAAGATACTTTATACACTGTGAAACCTAGGCGTCTGTTTCTTCTTCTACTCCATCAGCTTCTGCAGCTTGCTGCTCCGGTGATCGGATATCAATGGTGAATTTGTTTGTCTTTATGGTTTTATCAGAATCTCGCATTCTCTTAGCATAATCTTCGAAAACAACTGACAATGCCAGTGTGAGCTGTCGAGCATGGCTTTTGGAATCACATACAAAACTGTGGCAAACAAATGTCAAACCTGAAATCGAAAAATAAATTTCAAAATTCATGCCAATAGTACTTCAAATATAATTTCTAACAATTTTCATTGAATCTTCATCTCCAAGCTGCCGAACGCTGGATAGTAGCGAAGTGGTGGGGAGACAAGAAATGGTGGAGGCGTCGCGGCCGCTTGTATTATATTTTATCTCAATATGTTTGCGCCCCGTTTTTGTGAATGTACCAACTATCAAAAAACCAAGATATACACGTTTTTGCGCTTTTCGTGAATTCTCAAAATCATTTTTCAAAATTAACATCGGAACACCTCACGAGCATTCAGCTATTTTATAATTAGTCGGTAATAAATAATTGAAATTGCAATAGCGACGACAAATTTTATGTCACGGCTTCCACTCTTTTCACATTTGAAGATTATTGAAGTTACAAATAAAAATATGAAAAAATCGCGATATTTCGGTCTATTTTGTTAATAATAAATCAATAAATCCGAGTTCGAAGTCAAAAACATGGTACAATTAAACCATGGAGTACCTTCAACATGATGGCACAGTCAGTTTGCTGATTTTATTAATGTTAATTTTATATAATTTATTATTATATTAGTAATTTTATTAATTACTTATTGCTTGGCCTATTCGATGGCACCATCGTGTCAATTCGAACAGAATACTGATCTTTGATTTCTATCCAATTTTTTTTATTGTATTTCTATTCTTAGAACAAGTGTTGAAATTAGTAAAATGTTTCAGGATTTTGTTTGATTGAAACTCACAGATGAACATTCAATTTCATTCTATTGTTTTTTTGCAGAAATACTTTCACAATTTCCAGGTCTCTGCCTAGGCAAAGCAAATGATTACTGGAAGATGAGAATGACAATGCACGAATACCATGATGACAGATTATGATTTTTTTAATTAATGAAATTTGAAAACAACTTTTTCAATTCTTCATGAATGCTGCAACTCTTGTGGCATTTAATAAGATAATTATAATGATTCCATTAAAAATTACGAATAAATTCCGCGAAATGAGAAACCCACAATGAAAAAAACTACAAATATACGACATATTCACACATTTTTGATGAAATCAATTGAATTCTGATGCACAAATATTCCTCACTTGCTTATAGATTTTTTTTATCGAATCGCAACAAAAACAAGGTAATTGTGTTCTTTTAATTCGTCACATGTATGAATAATATTCTATAAGTTCAAATATTCTGGCAACCTTTTGAACAGCCAAATCGATCATACCTCATGCCCCTTCTCAATCTTTTCAAAATTACTTAGTTTACTATATAGTAGTTCAGTATGAATTGATCCCTTCTACCTGTTATCTACCTGTTTTTTCTGTATTCATAATTTAAGTTTCTATATTGTATGTATTCGAGAAATTGTCATTAGTCTGCACGTAGCATTTGAAAAAGGTGAATCTCATCGAAACGTACGTCATGCAGTATTCTTTTTAATATATGTGTAAATCAGTTTAACAATTGTTTTATTATGTTTATCGATTTGCATCAAGTATCGGCCTCATCAATTATTGATTTATATATTCCAAGAAACTTAATTGATTGTGATGATGATAATATTGTCTGCATATTTGACATTCGAGGCACTAATTCCTCTTTGCAATTGAAACAAAAATGAACATACATATACAATATACAGTTTTGTAAACGTTCACCATCAGATTGTTCATTCGACACCAGTTCACAAACTCCCTCACAATGCATTCACATGCCTCCAGAAATACTTCAGGAACTAAGGAGTCTTGGCAGTAACAACCAGCGATGAATCATCGGCAAATAGCGTCACCGAGAATCAGAACAACTTCGCAGATTGTTCTGATTCTTATATTCATATTATGAACAATATAAATAGAAGAGGTCCGAGTACAGAGCCTTGCGGCACTGCAATAGCAATATCATGTCTCTGAGAACAACTCTCGCCTATTCTCACTACCATTGTTCTATCTTCACGTAACTATATATACATTGAAAAAAATTTATATCCCAATTTTCAATTGAGTAAGATTTATTAATTATCCTAATCGCAAAATATAATGTTCAATAAAATTCAATGTTGATTGATTCAATCTCTCAGTCAATAACATTATTCATAATAACTCTGCGATAATCGAGCTTGAAATTGAAGCGTACTCACTGTAGAACAGATCATTATTGCGACTCAAAAGAAGGTATCGAGTATGAGTTTCAAAGAAGTTGATATTTGTGTTACTGCTAAAATCCTAATACTACTCGTAATTGAAAAATATCAGAGTTATCCGATAAAATGTCGTCAGTTTATGAGATTACAAGTCGAAACCTAACACTGATAACCCTCACTACATTTTATTTTATTATAATAAATTAAAACTTACCAGTAATATGGAGATGGCTTGTAGTTTCGAGAGGTTTCTACAAATTTTGTTCTCGACATCTGCGTTTTCTTTGATTTGTGGTATCGATGTTCTTTCGATCATCGAGACAACGATTGTTCACAGATTTCATCTAACTATTCTGCTTCCACAATTTCTCAATTTTTTCAGATTGCATTAAGGGACGTTTATCAGAAATGTTGAACGGTATCATTCATCTCACTCTCGGTAAGTACTCCAGGTAACTGTAAAACCTATATTACCATGAACGCCATCAATAACAAATTACGTGTTTTGTAGTTTTTATTCTGCAGTGTTCTGTGAAAACCGTTTCATTGGATATATTTTTTGAACAAGAAAAATGCTTCTTGGAGAATTGTCAATCCACATTAACTCTTGGAGTTCCTTATCCCATTTGTGGAACTGATAATAAACCTTACCGCAATTGGATATCATTGGATTGTGCGAACGTCTGTGCTAAACAGTATGGTTTTGGTAAGAAACCTGCAATTGAAGGGTGTCCAAAATTATCGCTAGAATTAAACCATACTTTTAGAGTCATAACTCTGGGGAACTGTAATTTTGTTGTCTTAGATCTGTGATTTGTTTTTAACTAAATTTTGGTCTTTTAACTCAAAAACGTTATGAATTTTTCTCTGTCACGACAAGTTTTTAAACTACAGGATACCCTCCCTTTATAGAGAAAAATAAAGTGAGTACTAACCAAACATATCAGAATATTTTATTCATACAAAGGTTATTATCATATTGAAAGTAAAATGTGTTTATGCAAAAATTAAGAAAAGATATTAGTGTAAAAATTTTCGCTTATAACTTTTCCTAGAATGTTAAATCTGGGGACATTCTCGCTTGATGCTCTAACAGTAGTCAGCCATCATACTGACATGCCATCTACCTCGATATCTTGCCTTCATGACCTTCGAATCTTGGTGGAAAAGCTCACAATGTCCATCACTAACAGCGTCAAGCTTTTCTTGAAAATTAGCAAGTTGGCTATTTAAGAAATGCAGTTTGATACTCATGTTTCAGCCAAGCTTTTTGAAGCTTTCTAAGAGTTGTTGAACAAATTCCACGTAATTATCGGCTCGTGTGTTTCCAAGACAGTCCTGGACAATACTTTTGAACGCCAACCAAGCATTCTTTTCAAGTTCGGTCATTGTTTCAATGAAACGTTCATCTTCAATAATCTGTGACCCATGAAAGACACGAGCCTTTATCTTCTCATATTCCAAGCTGAGAAATGCTGAAATGATATAATTCTTTAGGTTTTTTTTGTCAAATTATGAGTATACCAAAGTCTACCATGTATTCCGTTTTTCAAAAGCTTGCAGACTTTGTGAGGGGCCATGATTTAGCTTGGTTGCCAATTTATTCTTTGAAATAAACAAACTCAACTTGCCTGATGAAAGTACTGATGTTTGTCCGTTACCTGGAAATTGTAAAACTGCCACATATATAACAAAACGAATTGAGGCTCTTCGAGTACTCACGACGCGAAATACCAGCGGCAGACGTGGAGAAATTTTTCAGTTTCTATATAAATAAGAACGAATTACTGCTAATCTTTTGTGAATATAAAATCTCGCAATACGCGTCGGAAACCGGCTTCGTTATTTCAATACACATGTTTACTACAGTGTATCATCCGTAACTGACAAAATTCGTGTAGACAATAGGAATCTAACGCTATCGCGCCGCGTCATTACCCCCTTCAGTCGTTACCGAAGAAAGTTCCACCAACAGGAATACAGTAGGATTTTCAGTTATTCGCATTCAGTTCCAAGAAGCGTAATAGTATGCTCAAAGAGTGTAGAAAAAACACTTCACCTAATAGAACAAAACTGTTTAAAATTTTAAGATCATCATCTCAATTTGCTTCAAGACATATTAAAAATCGAAGTCAACAAAATTATGTTGCAAACTTGTTCCTCAGTGATAATTATTGAAACTGGAATACAGTTATTTATACAATAACACATTAGGCAAATGCCTCAACTGCTAAGCATACACATAGATTTTCGTTTGTCGAAATTTTATATGACCAGACTGCATAAATGTTGCTGAATTTCTTCGATGTTGCGTTGAATTTCCTCGTTTTATCCACGCGTGGTAACAGACGTGTTGACGAAGACCTGTGATTCCACATGACCCATAACATAAACCCAATATCACCTTAGATCAGCCGTTCTCAACCTGTGGGCCGCGGGATGTGTGGTACTGCGCCGCGGGTTCTGGTCAAAGGAATAATAAAGTATTGAAATATTGAAGAAACGAAAAGTTCTTTCATCTATGAATTCCTGAAATTGTTGTTGTTTAATTCTTGCATACATTTAACTAAGAGTTACACGTTATAAGCCATAGATAGGGTATATTGGTTATATATTCTCCTTATCCGTTACAGTTTTTATTTATTTTTCTTGTGTATTTAGTAAATGAGCCCCAAAATTTAATTTTCAAATAGGTGGTCCCACCAATTAAAAAGGCTTGGAACTGCTGACCTAGGTTACCAATCCTGATCACCGAAATGAGAGATTACAGGACCTGAAAATTTAACAACACCCATTAACTATAAAACAAACAATATCTTGAATAGAATATAAGTCATTTTAAGTTTCATCAACAAACAAACTCGTAGTGGGCTGAATTTATGTATATATATTCATTACGGTGTTGTTATAAATATGTGAAAAATGGAAATTGATATCTTGCCAACTGGAAAAGGTTACAGGGGTCAAAAGGACACGAAAATGCGTCTTTTATAAATATCTCGCGACCTTTTGCTCGGAGGTGAATATACGTAATGATGAAAATTATTCGTCTTAAAATTATCTACAGAAAACTTGCTGCCTTTTTCTGTAATAGCAATTGTTCTTGAGTAAATCGCTGTGAAACCGACTAGATTATGACGCATTCGTTTCCTCACCATCTTTGAGATAGAAAGCAGGGCGCGATTTTCACATGGTTGTCCTCATATAGTTGTACACAAAAATTCACCTCACTTCGATTTTTTCTTGAGATTGTGGTTCAAAACGCCTGAAATGACTGGTCGAATAGTTTAAACACGTGTTTAAACTAGTAACATGTTCATCATACAACAATATCTGCTTGATTCATTAATTTTCATTAGTCTTGTGTCGTATGATCTTGATGGATCAGATGAATCTTTTTTCGAATTCATATCATGCTCGGGATTAATGCTTGTAACAGTTTAATCTTATCCTCTTATGTAATCTTATCCTCTACGAAATTTCAAGCAGCGAATTTCACAAAATATGAGAACACGGTTGAAATATTTTCTTAACATTTTATTGCCCTTGTGTTCATTGTCCCAAAGAGCGATTTCCAGAAAGTTCATTCTATGTGATAAGCTGTATTTTCATTTTTAAGGGAGTACAGAAATTGAACTCTAGTATATCATTCTATTTCCTGATAAACTGTCAATAACAATGAAACTCCATGATGTAAATGGAATACACATGTTATATCTTCAGTTATACTATCTCTCATCAATGATTTGTGTGACTAAAGCTAACATGTCAACAATTATCTCATGAATTTTTTTTTGCAGAAATACGTGGAAATTTTAAAGGTTCTTGTCCAGGCAAAGCAAACGCTGATTATTACTGGAGCAATAGAAAGATAATACACGCTTACCAAGGGAAATAATGATTGATTCTTGAAATAAATAAAATTCCAACACGAAATTTTTGTTCACTTCTTTATGACGTCATATTCGTTGATAATCAACCGACATATTTTGAGAAGGATAGATTCCCTTGAAATGAAAACATTGTTCAACAAATATTGAAAGAAATTCTCAAAATTCTGAAATACTATTCGAGAAACAACCGAGATTAATTCCAAAATCGCAACAATAAAGATCCATTGATGTTCTTTAAATATTCATTTGCTATGTCCGCAACTCTATTCACTTATCAAATTACATAAACAAAATCTCACTATTCGGCCAGTAGTAAGTTTCACGTCAGTCCCTTCCACTAAAATCTTAAAAGTGCTCATAGATATTATAAAATCGTATTGTAATTTCAAACTAAAATTTTCCATCAAGCATTCCCAGGAATTAGTCAATAAAATTGAAAAGGTAATAATACTGCCTAGTAATTGTAGATTTATCACCTTCCTATACAATTAAAATGATTAAGGATTTGCCTATTAATAATAACGTAAATATAATAATTCAATCTGAAATAATCATGTTATTGAAAATTTGTTTGAGTCAAAATTACTTCATGTTCAATGATAAGATATATGTAGTAAGAGTGTTCTTAATATGAGAAATTCTTGAAGTCCTCATAGAGTCCACAAGTGTGCTCATAGATATTATAAAATCGTATTGCAATTTCAAACCAAAATTTTTCATTAAGAATTAGTTAATAAAATTTTCATTATAAATTAGTTAATAAAATTGAAAAGGTAACACTGCGTAGTAATTGAAATCTTATCTCTTTCGATGTAGTTAACCTATTTCCCTCTATTCCACCTTCCGATACAATTAAAATAATTAAAGATTTGCTTTTTAGAAATAACGTCAATATAATAATTCAATCTCAAATAATCATGTTATTCGAAATAGTTTGAGTCAAAATTACTTTATATTCAATGATAAGATTCATAGTAGTAAGAGTGATCTTATTATGGAAAATCCGTTAAGTCATCTTCTAGCTGAGATATTTAAGGATGAGTTGGGACATAGTATCCAAAAAAACCCGAATTTCAAACAGTTTGTATTCTGGTACAGATATGTAGGTGATATAATCACCTGTTCTACTTGTACCGATCGTTTATTAAAAATATTTGAGAATTTCATTAATGCAGTTCATCCAAATATAAAATTTACAATCGAAATAGAATCTGATGAATCCATTAATTTTTAAGACTTAACAGTTACAAGATGAAATAATAAAATTGATTATTTTACTTTCCATAAACCTTTTTATACGGATACCATAATACACAACTCCTCATGCCACCCATACCCATATAAAATGGCAGTTTTCTATAGTATGATACATAGATTAACTAATATACCTACCTTTATCAGAAGAAAACTTCCATAAAGAACTGAACATCATTAAACAGATTGCGGTTAATAATAATTATGAGAGCGAACTAGTGTCGAAAATTCTTCACAAAAAGATCTATCAGAAAGCTTTGCGATTAGTATTTCCTCATCAGTCTGATAGAAATCGTAACTATAATAGTCTAACATACTTTGAAACAATCAGTCAAAAAGTCAAAACCGTTCTAAAAAACATAATTTTAATCATCTAAAACGAACAATAATTTACCGTGACACATCAAGAACAATAAAAACAAAATTAAAAGAGAAGACGAATCAGGTGTTTACCAATTGAATTGTGGGACATGTCCCGGTATATATATATATATATATATATATATATATATATATATATATATATATATATATATATATATATATATATATATATATATATATATATATATATATATATATATATATATATATATATATATATATCATATATGAAAATATATATATATATATATATATATATATATATATATATTAAGAAAAAGGTTTGTCAGGTGAAAAAGGAGTTAATCGTTTTCGGTATTTACCTGAGATTTACGTTGCTTGTTTATTTGTAACAGCCGTTGAACTACGCCGTTCTGATGAGAGCCAATTAGCTTGAAACATATGTAAACGGCTGTTACAAATAAACAAGCAACGTAAATCTCAGGTAAATACCGAAAACTATTAACTATATGTATATATATAATACATATATATATATATATATATATATATATATATATATATATATATATATATATATATATATATAGTTCAAAGATATATTCAATACTATAAATACTGAGACTCTATATATATATATATATATATATATATATAGACATATATATATATATATATATATATATATATATATATATATATATATATATATATATATATATATATATATATATATATATATATATATATATATATATATATATATATATATATATATATATATATATGAAATGCGATGTTCATTTCAGAAATCTCTCTCACATTTTCATTCAGTCTTTAATGACCTCACGTTTTCATGTTGAATTAATTTATTTTTCAATGTCTTCTCTTCGTCTAGAGATCCCCTCATTGAAAAATGTGAAGTTCTCAATTTATTTTTTATCAGTTTTATTTCAATCAATTTTTACTTGAACATCAACTTTTAATGATTATTAGAACATATGACTCAAAACCTATTTACTTTTTGACACAAAATATTTAAGATACTTTATACACTGAGAAACCTAGGCGTCTGTTTCTTCTTCTACTCCATCAGCTTCTGCAGCTTGCTGCTCCGGTGATCGGATATCAATGGTGAATTTGTTCGACTTTATGGTTTTACCAGAATCCCGCATTCTCCTAGCATAATCTTCGAAAACAACTGACAATGCCAGTGTAAGCTGTCGAGCATGGCTTTTGGAATCACATACAAAACTGTGACAAACAAATGTCAAACCTGAAATCGAAAAATAAATCTCAAAATTCACGCCAATAGTACTTCAAATAATATTTTCAACAATTTTCATTGAATCTTCATTTTTGCATTTCAATATAAATTGATTTGTATTCTTATTCGAGATTCTCCACAGAAGTATTTTCGTAATTTTCATTATAGTTTTGTCAAACATGACAACATTGTTTCGCCAACACAGGGCCTTCATCAGATGTAAAGGATAATCACTTTCATCATCCAGATCTGACATGATAGTCAGTTTGTCACCTACATCTAATGAAGCCACTGTGTTAGCTAAGCAATGTTGTCATGTTTGATTAAATTATAGTGAAAATTACAAAAGTACCCAGTTTAATTCAAATAATTTTTAAAATTATCATCCAATATCGGCCCAATGGATTAATGAAATAAAAGAAGATTGAGTTATATAGGTGTTGTGGTAATGATGGAATTCCCCAAGGATCTATTGAACAACAAGTTATATGGTGAATGCAAAAAGAGTTGTTTAATAAATGTTGGATAGAATCTGTTTGAGTCCACATTTTGAAAATTTCCAACAGAATATCCAAAAAATTGCTATATGTACATACTTCTTCTTGTCTCGATACTGAATTTGTTTATGTTCCTAAGGAGGCATTACAGACTCATGTGACTGTGTCATATTTTATGACGTATGACTCAACATGAAGACAAAAACTGAATATATTTTCCCTATACATGTAAGTACGAAGTGAATGTGGAATAAATTCAGCAATATTTCAATTTTGATGAAGATTTTTCTTATTGATCATATACAATATTCATTATGCGTCTTTTTTCATCCAGTAGTAGTTTTAAAGGATTTGAAATGTAGGGACATTTGATTGCATAGAATTCAATGATTCCAGCACCTTAGAATCGCGAAGGAATAGAAATGTAATGAAACTTCAATAAAACACATTTCGTTCCAACAGTTCCAGATATTCCAATCAGGTACTTCAGTTTGGAAAGTTCTCGTTTATCTGACAACACCGTTCTGTTAGTTCATTCTTCTCTGTCTTGTAGCAGCCAGTATGTGTTTTTTTTTAGCTTCATCTGATAAAAGGTTTTTTCAGTTGGCATTCCGCAGGGATCTATTACTGGTTCGATATCATTTCAGGTATAACTAGTCCGATTATTCCACTAAGGAGTACTTTTATTCGTCGATGATAGTAACAGAGACTGATGTGGCTTCGAATCATATTCGAATTCTTCGTGAGTTTGTGAGAAGAAGCGCTCAAATGAAAGAAACTGTGTGTTGAAGGTACAATTTTTTCCGATTTGTGGTAGTTTTCTTCCGTTTACTTATTTTTTTTTGTTTTTAGAAATAACTAAACTATTCAGGTTTTTCCTATATAATATGTCAATTTTATAATCGGTATATTACCGATAATAACATGAATTTAGTCGCTATACTCAATAACAAATAACATTACTCAGTTTCTTGCATAGTTCTGAAAATGATGACCCACTCAGAAAGAATCCTTTTGAATTCTTTCATTCTGATGTCATTCAAATTCATAGTTTTTAATTTATGTTCACTATCCAGCGCTATAAATTCAGATTTCCCCAAATCAATTTTGAAATTTTTACCAGATAATTATTCAAACAGTTAATTTGAATCTTTTTGCAGCAAGGTTGACCGCTCTATGTCATCAGCTGATATAAACAATCAAAATTTTATCATAAATTCCCTAAATTATGGCACCTACTACCTCTAAGTTAGAAAAGTGATCAAATACTTGAATAACTTGAAGTCTTAGAAACACTCAGTTTAAAAAAAAAACATCAAAATCATTTCAGTAGCTATGGCGTCATGCGCTTCTTGACACGATCACGCTAGATTTCCGTTAGATTTTAAAAAGTAGCCTGTGTCCGTGCCTAGGATCCTATCTTTAAATTAACCAAGTCTTATAAAAATCCGTTCAGACGTTAAGGCGTGTGTGAGGTAAACTTTTGAAACAAACTATTAAAAATCACTAACTTAATTAGTTTTCTGCCTACTGCCTACGCCTTAAGCACGATAGCATGAATATTAATAGCCCATATCCTTTTCTAGGTTACTCTCTATCACCTAACTAAATTTCATCAAAATCCGTGTAGCTGTTTAGGCATGATGGAGCAAAACTCCCAGCAAAAACCATAAAAAAATCACTAACTCAATTCAGTTTTCTTATCCTGCCATCCTCAATACAGTTTCCATCAACCGATAGTCAATTGAATTATTGAAGTTTAGGCGTAAACGGTTAGGCCTAACGTTTCTTATCAAAATTTTGCACAATTCGATTGACATACCATTTCTTCTCAGCAAAATGAATAATCGCGTACCAAGGTCTGGTCTGAGGCGGAACATATAATATTTTATGTCACTATCATCAGATCAAATGTGATGCACGTTCTCATATCACCTGTAAATGTAATCTTTATAATGGGTGTTGCGGTCGATGTGATATCTATTTTGATCGGTTATCTTAATATTATTTTAATATTAGTTGTTTCATTTGTATACTATATAGTTATATTGAAATCGATTTCAATTTCACTTTTAATCATCAAATATATTTCGTTACTAAATGGTCAACTTCTGCTGAGCATACGAAACTTTGTAATAGACAATATTTTATTTTATTTTTAGTTATCTGGTTATTGTTCAATACTATTTCAATTTATTTTAATTTAATTGTATATATTCGCTTATACTCTCTCTTTTGTTTTTTTTTCGATAGTTTTTCTTATTTATTATTATTTGTGTACAATTTGTTATTTTTTCTCTGTAATTGGATGTAATTTTGTTGGGAATAAATGTATTATTATTATTATTATTATTAATAGAGACATCTCGTAATACCTGACGTATTTAACAATCATCATCAATATACGAAACCAATAAAGGTTCATTCTCTTTTGCGTTCAGACAAAACTGTTGATTTCAATTTTAGAGTTCTGTTATTTAAGTGAACCTACGTAAACGGAGAGTCCTAATGGATCTTACCGCAAATGTCATCCATATAATCAAAATTAATATTTCGATTATATGGATTTCGAGTGAAACAAACTCGAGCTGGCTACATCAGCCTAGACAACATTTTATTTCTCATTCCATAGAGTGAAATCCACAAAAATTATTAAATGTTAATGGAATATTTGTTTCACCTTTTATTTGTTGACATTTGACGACAATCTGAAATTGAGCGATATCTTGATTAATTATCGTAATCGAAATATTAAATGTTCAATAACACTCTATGTGATTAATTCAGCCAATACATTATTCATCATAAAATTGAAGATAATCAAAAATACAACAGTTCTTTGTTGTGGTTTAATTGAAGGTATCGAATAATGAAATTTCAAAGTAATTGATATTTTTCAGAGTTCCCAAGTGGTTTTCGAATGCTCATTCAAAAAATATCAAATTTGTTAAATCAAATGTGGTTAGTTTTTCAAACTACCTGACCTTGCTACACTTGCCATACAAAATTGGGCATATTTATATAACTTTATAAATATAACTAAAGAATTACGCATTGAGCAAAGGATCTGTGATACATTGTGTTTTCATGCAACGGCCAAGTTGAATTATTTTATTCGAATCATTGAGTGATGTTTAACTTTGATATTCTAACTATAAGATGTTTTCAAGTTTGCTCATCACCCAATAATTAAGGCAGAAGGTCCCTCAAGCAGGAACTGAATAAATTAACCGACTTGGGTTTACCTGGATCTCACAATCTTTCGCAATGAAAGAACTGAGTTGCGAGACTTGTTTTTCCTGTCATATTTATTCAGTTACACAGTTTCATTCACTGCAAATGTAACTCTGAAATATATTTGTATGTGATTACAGAGTTATTTACATATACAGTTGGTGTTGGCCTCATCAATTATTGATTTATAAATTCCAAGAAACTTAATTGATTGTGATGATGACAATATTGTCTGCAAATTTGACATTCGAGGCACTGATTCCTCTTTGCAATTGAAACATAAATAAACATACATATGCAATATACAGTTTTGTCAACGTTCACCATCAGAGTGTTCATTCGACACCAGTTTACAAACTCCCTCACAATGCATTCACATGCCTCCAGAAATACTTTAGGAACTAAGGAGTCTTGGCAGTAACAACCACCGATGAATCATCGGCAAATAGCGTCACCGAGAATCAGAACAACTTCGCACGTTGTTCTGATTCTTATATTCATATTATAAACAATATGAATAGAAGAGGTCCGAGTACAGAGCCTTGCGGCACTGCAGTAACAATATCATGTCTCTGAGAATAACTCTCGCCTATTCTCACTACCATTGTTCTTTCTTCACATAACTATATATACATTGAAGAAAATTTATATCGCCATTTCCAATTGAGTGAGATTTTATTAATTATCCTAATCGCAAAATATAATGTTCAATAAAATTCAATGTTGATTGATTCAATCTCTCAGTCAATAACATTATTCATTATAACTCTGCGATAATCGAGCTTGAAATTGAAGCGTACTCACTGTAGAACAGATCATTATTGCGACTCAAAAGAAGGTATCGAGTATGAGTTTCAAAGAAGTTGATATTTGTGTTACTGCTAAAATCCTAATACTACTCGCAATTGAAAAATATCAGAGTTATCCGATAAAATGTCGTCAGTTCCTGAGATTACAAGTCGAAACCTAACACTGATAACCTCACTACATTTTATTTCATTATAATAAATTAAAATTTACCAGTAATCTGGAGATGGCTTGTAGTTTCGAGAGGTTTCTACAAATCTTGTTCTCTACATCTGCGTTTTTGATTTGTGGTAATGTTCTTTTGATCATCGAGACAAAGATTGTTCACAGATTTCATCTAACTATTCTGCTTTCACAATTTCTCAATTTTTTCAGATTGCAATAAGGGACGTTTATTAGAAATGTTGAACGGTATCATTCATCTCACTCTCGGTAAGTACTCCAGGTAACTGTATAACCTATATTACCATGAACGCCATCAATAACAAATTACGTGTTTTGTAGTTTTTATTCTGCAGTGTTCTGTGAGAACCGTTTCATTGGATATATTTATTGAACAAGAAAAATGCTTCTTGGAGAATTGTCAATCCACATTCACTCTTGGAGTTCCTTATCCCATTTGTGGAACTGATAGTAACCCTTACCGCAATTGGATATCATTGGATTGTGCGAACGTCTGTGCTAAACAGTATGGTTTTGGTAAGAAACCTGCAATTGAAGGGTGTCCCAAAATTCATGTTCTGGGTTCCCCAGAGTCATGACTCTGGGGAACCCAGAACATTTATCTTCTCATATTCTTTATCTTCTCATATTCCAAGCTGAGAAATGCTGAAAAAGATATAATTCTTTGGTTTCTTTTTGTCAAATCACTGGTATACCAAAGTCTACCATGTATTCCGTTTTGAAAAGCTTGCAGACTTTGTGAGGGGCCATGATTTAGCTTGGTCGCCAATTTATTCTTTGAAATAAACAAACTCGGCTTTCCTGATAAAATTACTGATGTTTGTCCGTTAACTGGAAATTGTAAAACTGCCACATATATAACAAAACGAATTGGAGATGTTTGAGCACTCACGACGCGAAATACCAGCGGCAGACGTAGAGAAATTTTTCAGTTTTTATATGAATAAGAACGAATTACTGCTAATCTTGTGTAAATATAAAATCTAGCAATACGCGTCGGAAACCGGATTCATTATTTCAATACACATGTTCACTACAGTGTCCCATGCAAAACTGATCAAATTCCTAAAGACAATACGAATCTAAAGCAATTGCGCCGCGTCATTACCCCCTTCAGTCTTTACCGAAGAAAGTTCCACCAACAGGAATACAGTAGGATTTTCAGTAATTCGCATTCAGTTCCAAGAAGCGTAATAGTATGCTCAAAGAGTGTAGAGAAAACACTTCACTTAATAGAACAAAACTGATTAAAATTTTGAGATCAGCATCTCAATTTGCTTTAAAACATACTAAAAATCGAAGTCAACAGAAATTATGTTGCAAATTGTTCCTCAGTGATAATTATTGAACCTGGAATACAGTTGTTTATACAATAACACATTAGGCAAATTCCTCAACTGTAAAGCATACACAAAGATTTTGGTTTGTCGAAATTTTATATGACCAGATTGCATAAATGTTGCTGAATTTCTTCGATGTTGCGTTGAATTTCCTCCTTTTATGTACGCGTGGTAATAGACGTGTTGACGAAGACCTGTGATTCCACATGACCGCATAACATAAACCCAATATCACCTAGGTCAGCCGTTCCCAACCTGTGGGCCGCGGATGTGTAGTACTACGCCGCGGGTTCTGGTCAACGGAATAATAAAGTATTGAAATATTAAAGAGAAGAAAAGTTCTTTCATCTATGAATTCCTGAAATTGTTGTTTGTTTAATTCTTGTTTACATATTTAACTAAGAGTTACACGTCATAGGCCATAGATAGGGTATATTGGTTATATATTCTCCTTATCTGTTACAGTTTTTATTTATTTTTCTTGTGTATTTAGTAAATGAGCCCCAAAGTTTAATTTTCAAAATAGGTGGTCCCATCAATTAAAAAGTCTTGGAACTGCTGACCTAGGTTACCAATCCTGATCACCGAAATGAGAGATTACAGGACCTGAAAATTTCTCCTGCAGTAATCGGAATGTTTCAAGGGTTGTATGGAATATGGCATGATTTTGTTGAAACCACATGATTGCTCATCAACATCATACAATTTCGGCAGAAACAGCTGTACTATCATGAGGCAATATCGAGCATCAGTAACAGTTACTGCTTAACCAGCCTCATTTTGAAAAAGGTATGGGCCAATTATGCCTCTAGTCCAAAGTCAAACGAAACAGAAACACGTAACGGATGCATTTGTGTTTCGAAAATCACAAATGGGTTCTCAAAATCCCAAAATTGGCAGTTTTAGCGATTAACAAACCCATCAAATGCTGTTCGTCGCTCCTCGAATATCAGCATTCATTGTTGATGTTTAATAATCCATCTGCAAACTCCTACAAGGTGCATGGTCTTAGGCTTCAGTTGTTGTGTTAATTGAATATGATAAGCATGAAAACACATATCATTAGTGAGTATACGCTGTAGAGAGCTTCTGAAATTTGCAATTTTTGTTCACGACTCCGAATTGAGGTTCCTGGATTGTCACTCATACTCTGACGCACTGCTTCGATATTCACATTTAAACGGCTCGCTTTTGGACGATCAGTGGGTTTTTCGTCTCCAACGGATTCTATCTCCTAATTTTTCAGTCAATCTCTTCATAACTGACGAAGTTGAAATACGTTTTCGACCATATTTCCTATGAAACTGCTGTTGCCAAGCTTTCATTATCTTCAAAATATTGTTCAATAATGTAGATACGTTGTTCTATCATGTTACTCCTGATTTTTACTAGCCCTAAACTTGTATTAGTCGACTTAATTTTATTTGGGATTACCGACACTTTATTGCATAAATATAGGCCAATTCAAATCTTGCGTTAATTTTGGCACACCCATTATCAATAAAATTAAAAATATCTTGGATAGAATATAAGTCATTTTAGGTTTTATCAACAAAAAAACTCGTAGTGGGCTGAATTTTTGTATATATCTTCATAACGTTGATGTTATAAAGATGTAAAAATCGAAATTGAAATCTTGCCAACTACAAAAGGTTACAGGGGTCAAATGGTCACGAAAATGCTTCTTTTGTACATATATCTCTGTAAATAGCTCGGAGGTGAATGGACGTAATGATGAAAATTATTCGTCGAAAAATTATCTACAAAAAACTTGCTGCCTTTTTCTGTAGAAGCAATCATTCTTGAGTAAATCGCTGCGAAACCGACTAGATTATACGCATTCGTTACCTCACCACCTTTGAGATAGAAAGCAGGGCGCGATTTTCACATGGTTGTCTTCGTATAGTATACACAAAAATTCAGCTCACATCGATTCTTTCTTCAGATTGTGGTTCGAAACGTCTAGAATGTCTGGTCTGAATTATTTGAACGCGTGTTTAAACTAGTGACATTTTCATCATACAACAAGATTTGCTTGATTCATTCGTTTTCATTAGTCTTATGTTGTATGATCTTGATGGATCGGATGAATCTTTTTTGAACCACTAAACTAAGAGGAACACACACATGAATTCATATCATGCTCAAAATTAATGCTTGTAACAGTTTAATCTCATCCTCTTATGTAATTTTATCTTCTACGGAATTTCTAACAGCGAATTTCACAAAATATGAGAACACCGTTAAAATATTTTTTCTACATTTTATTGCCCATGTGTTTATTGTCCCAAAGAGCGAATTCCAGAAAGTTCATCCGGAGTGATAAGCTGTACTTTCATTTTTAAGGGAGTACAGAAATTGAACTCTAGTATATCATTATATTTCCTGAAAAACTGTCAATAACAATGAAACTCCATGAAGTATATGAACTAGACACGTTAAACCTTCAGTTATACTATCTCTCATCAAGGATTTTGTGTGTCTAAAGCTAATATGTCAACAATTATCTCATGAATTTTTTTTCTGCAGAAATACGTGGAAATTTTAAAGGTCCTTGTCCAGGCAAAGTAAACGCTAATGACTACTGGAAGTTTAGACAGGTTATATACAGTAACCAAGGGATTATATTCAATGGACGATAAATCTACTCTGTGATAGTTCATATTTAAATGAGAGGTAATAATAAAAACTTGTCTAAAAATCACTGACTGAACAATTCTTTATTCGACTAGTTTCGCCTTTTACAGCATTATACAGGATAATGCTGTAAAAGGCGAAACAAGTCGAATAAAGAATTGTTCAGTCAGAGATTTTTAGATAAGTTTTTATTATTACCTCTCATTTAACCAAGGGATTATTATATAAGGAACCAATAATGATTGATTCTTGAAATAAATAAAATTCCAACACGAAATTTCAGTTTACTTCTCTATGACGTTATATTCGTTAATAATCAACCGGCATACTTTGAGAAGGATAGATTCCCTCGAAATAAAAACTTTGTTCATCAAATATTGAAAGAAAGTCTCATTAATTCTAAAGCACTATTCGAGAAACAACGGAGATTAATTCCAAAATCGCAACAATAAAGATCCATTGATGTTCTTCAAATATTTATTTGCAATGTCCGCAACTCTATTCACTTATCAAATTACATAAACAAAATCTCCCTATTCGGCCAGTGGTAAGTTTCACGTCAGCCCCTTCACTAAAATCTAAAGAGTGCTCATAGATATTACGAAATCGTATTGGCATTTCCAACCAAAATTTTCCATAAAAAATTCTTATGAATTAGTCAATAAAATTGAAAAGCTAACACTGCCTAGTAATTGTAAACTTATCTCTTTCGATGTAGTTAGCTATTCAAGAACAATAAGAATAGAATTAAAAGAGGGGACAAATCAGGTGTTTACCAATTGAATTGTGGAACAAGTCCCGGTATATAATATATATATATATATATATATATATATATATATATATATATATATATATATATATATATATAGGTAAAACAATAGAAATTTTGGTACTACTATCCAGGAACATAAATATTGTTTCGCGAATAAGAAAAGCAATTCGAATTATGCTAACCATTTATTAACAGAGAACTATACTTTTGATACGAAAGAAAGAAAAGTAGCCAATTAGATTTTTGATGTATAGTAGAAATAAATCGGCATAAAAATTCTGGAAATTTGCTCAATGAAAAGATAGAATTAAACAATTCACCCTTATCAAACCTTTTCAGATAATAATGAAACTCAGATTCCAGAATGGAAAATCTTAGGTGAAACCCAAATTCATAGAATCTCAAATTCACTGATATTTAAACCTGTTTTTTCAAATATGTTGTTATTGTTGTTACTGATCGCATGTAGGAACGAAGCCTACAGTAGCATGTGGGATCAACAACATCAATCACATGTAGGTTAACATTCTAAAACAATTGTTGAACTGATTTACACATATATTAAAAAGAATACTGCATGCAGACGTTACGATGAGATTCACCTTTTTCAAATGCTACGTGCAGACTAATGACAATTTCTCGAATACATACAATATATAAATTTGAATTATGAATACAGAAAAAACAGGTAGATTAGATAACAGGTAGAAGGGATCAATTCATACTGAACTATACTATATAGTAAACTAAGTAATTTTGAAAAGATTGAGAACGGGGCTTGAGGTATGATCGATTTGACTGTTCAAAAGGTTGCCAAAATATTTGTTTTTATCAATTTGAGGTGATTCACTTCAAATTAATAAACAAATTACAGATTCAACAAATTAAGCTTCATTCCCTTGTTTGCGGTATATTAAATCAAAAATATTCTGGCAAACTTTTGAACAGCCAAATCGATCATACCTCAAGCCCCCTTCTCTATTTTTTCAAAATTACTTAGTGTACTATATAGTAGTTCAGTATGAATTCATCCCTTCCACCTGTTATCTACCTGTTTTCTCTGTATTTAAGTTTATATATTGTATGTATTCGAGATATTGTCATTTGTCTGCACGTAGCATTTGAAAAAGGTGAATCTCATCGAAACGTTCGTCATGCCGTATTATTTTCAATATATGTGTAAATCAGTTTAACAATTGTTTCATTATGTTCTATTAAACATTGTTTCAACAGAAATTCAATTATTTATTGTGAAAGAGCATGAATCAAAGAAGTCGTAGATATTGAGATATCTCTTGATCAGGATCTGTCGATGAATATTATCATAATAGAAAGCTTCGAAGAAAACTTATATTATTGATGCGTACAAAAGCACAGGAATATACCTGTGCCATGGTGACAAAAAGTGAATGATTATTATTGTCAGTTTTATAATTTGGCCAAGGAGCTATAGAGGAAAAATGCAATTTCAGTAGCTATTTCGATTAATTTATCCAAACTCGTTATTCTTCTTCTTCTTCTCGTGCCAACGCTCACAGCGTGTAGGCGATCATCCACTCATTCTATAATCTTAAAATAAACTCGTTATTACAACACATAATCAAAAAGTTTTTATTATTGAATTATTCAGTCCTAAATTTCATGCTAGAAATATGATTGGATTATTTCAAGTGAGTAATATATAAACGGTGACAGAAATACGACGTAAATTATGTCGAAATTTTTGATTTCACTTATTTTAGGTAAGTTCTTTTTATGCAAGGATATTTAATTTTTTCAAGTCCTGAATCATTGGGTTTATAGAGTAGCGAAATTTTTATCAAGATTTCTGTACAATTTCCTCAGCACTTAAGACATACTTCGAATCATAACAGCGAAAAGCACCCTCTGTATCATATTTCAAAATGAAAAGCACCCTTTATTGGATTGCCGTTGGTGCGGAATTCTTTTTTCGAGAGAGTAGCATATTAAATAGAATTCTACGAAATATTAGCCACAGAATAATGAGATAGTTCTGTTCTTTGCTGAAGTTGTGGAACACTATTTGGATATTGAATGTCCGAAAAAAAAAAGACTCAAGACACGAAGGTCTGTTTTGAGATCTCCTAAAAACATACTAGCATGTATCTACATTATACGATAATAGTGAAAGTACCATTGAAATAATTTCTGATCAGTTCATTTCTGATCCAATAAATGGTGTACCTCAAGGGTCTGTCGATACACCAAGCCATTATATACTTCATAATTCATATTTTGAACGAATACCCTCTTACGTATCTTGACTTCATTCAAAGATGACCAGATATTAATAGAATCAATAATAAAGAATAAATGGAGCTATAGGAAGCTGAATTGATGAATAACACCAAAAAATAAAACTTTGAACAGAAACAAAATTCGTTTGATATGTATCTAATGGTGCTTTTTTCAGTATTGTCAGTTGCCTCTGGAAGATCAGGCAATACTCCATCGGAAGAATGTTTTATGGATCATTGTCGCTCTTCTTTTCTTATAATGGTAGCCGATATGGAACAATGTGGATCCGATGGAAACCCTTACCATAATGTGAATGCAATAGAATGTGCAGATGAATGCGCAAAGAAATTTGGTTCGAGTGAGTTCACATGTATAAAGTAAATGTCACACATGTCTAGCTTTTCACTTGGTAAAACATTATGTCAAATATCAATTAAAATTGAAACACTTATTTCAAGTTTCACAGAGTTTCAATAAAAATAACACAACTTAATTTCAGAATGTAAACTTTCTTCACGTGTATATCACGAAATTAAAATGGCTCTCTAAAAATCCTCTTGAAATGGCTCTCATTTCGGGAGGATAGTGAATATCCACCATCACGCTTGTTTGCTATAGAGGTTTGACACTAGAAGCCTCCTCAAAGGAGAAATTTTTATCCAATTTGCTCAACGATAATCTCGACTGTCCTGAGCTCCTGGGTAAACTTCATTTCTTCGCTCCTCTGAGGTGTGATAGAGTAAGCCAGACATTTTACTCAAAAACCCATATAATCTTCTCTCGCAATTGCCGCCTAGCTCTGTATGTCTACTGCCAACTGCCAGGTATAAAAATGCTGTGATTTGCACTGGGACTCAATTGTTTCTAACAATAATGTGTTTTTAAATCTTAACAGTGAGGTATCCTGATTTCTTCCGAATGGATTTCTGAGTGATTTGTTTCCTTGTATATTTTTATAATTGATCATTCAGATATTGACATTATAGATTCAGATTATTATATTTGATGATGTTTTTTATTACGAGTATTGCAATTATTTTTTAATATTGTATATCTTTGTTGTTATTGATATGTTTAGTAACCATATTGATTAATTATGTATTTTCCTGTAGTTGGGTAGTTACTTGTTGGAAATATTGATATGCTTATTATGACTTTAAGGGTATCTTATCTCTTGGCCTTACTGCCTGAATGTACTAGATGGCTTTTTTTGGAGTGTGAATGATTATATTCTATGCCATGATCATAAAATCTAGTAGTTGTGTTTTTCAATGAATAATATATATTTTCGCCATATTTTATCACACATTTAATTTCAAAATTGAAAAAAAAATCACAAATCACAAATTGTTTACAGGAGTAAACTCTTTCCTGCATTGCCAGTCGCGACCGAGAGCACACTGAAGTTCTTCAGTAACGCTTCGAAAACTTTAATAGTGAATTATTCTGTGATAATTGTTATCCATATGAGGGGTGATGTATTGATCGGCCAATCTTGTTCTGTTGAGATTTTGATGACTTTCAAAAAGTTCTTTGTGATTTTTCATAAACTTCAGACTATGGTATATGTACAAACATATGAATTGTGTTTTCCAATTCTTTTTTGAATGCTACGTCTAGTTCGTGCCATGTAAAACATTTACATTCTCTGTCGAATATTTTCGAACGCCACCTTCTGAAAAATAATCTAATATGTCCTCGTTATTTACCAATAAAGAAACTAAATTCTCTCCGTTAGAGGCGATTGTATCGAAACTTATACTATTTTCACTAACAAAACTGATTTGGGCAATCATTACCTGAATTCCAAATCAACAACTAATACTTTCATGTAATAAGGGCATAGAAATATGATATGTCATGAAGAAGAATTTACCTGTTCGCAACGATCAAATGGATTTTTTCTGAAGACTGCATTTGAATTTTGTGATATATAAATAGAAATTGAACATTTTGGAATTCATTTGATAATGTTAATGCTCGTGATAATGACTCAACCACCTGAAACATTGACAGATTCGTTGATTACTCGCTGAAACTTAAGCCAAGTGTTTTCATTTCAATTTTGAATATACGGAATAAATTTTCCGTTTGTTTCAGTCACCTATTTGTGAAAAACGAAGAGCTCACCATTACTTATGATTTTTTCAATTTTTCAAGGAGTTCGTGGGATATCTGGTGGACAATGCCCCGATAAACCTCAGGCAAGGAAGTACTGGCACATGAAAGGGATGAATTTTACCCTTTGAATGTTACTAAAATACTATATACCTACTGATAAAATATACTTGTTCCAGATTTAGAAAGCTTACAAATTTGCATACAGAAATCGTCAGCATTTTTTGTATTATAACTGTGCACATCGCTGACAATTGTTACAGTTTTCATTACTCTATATGGGAACAATCTGTTCCCAACTTTAAAAATAAACACATATATAGCAAAAAGTATTCTGTGTTTAACTGACATTAGTTCTAAACAATTTAGCATGCATTGAATTGGAGTATATCTATTACATTTCAAAATTGCTCGCATAGTTCTATTCTGTAACTTATCTAGCTGTTGAGTTTTTTCTTTACTCAATCCCAATAACAGAGTGGAACAATATTCAGAGTGTGGCATAGTTATTGACTTGAAGAGCAATAACTTCTAATATGTCGTAAAATTTGTTCCAATTCTCTTGAAACAGTTGATTTTCCTAAGAAATTAGGCGATATAAAGTCGATTTGATCATTGAGACTCAATATCTCATCCAACATAACGCCTAAGTATTCAAAAAGTTTTACCTTTTCAATGTCCTGATTTTCAGTTAATCCCTCGTGCTACGGATTAGGGTATTAAAGAGTCCTATGAATGTTGAGGAATTATGGAAATATATTCCATTACGTAAAACGAGTCCATATATTTTCGCAGCAGATGAAATAAGTTGGGTGATGTGTGGGACAAAGGAAAGCTTCTGGTCGAAGACTACACCAAGATCTCTCGCATCATCAGGATGAGAGAAAACCTGACCACCCACTCTCTAATCACAGTCAATTCGGTCTCTTTTCCTTGTAAAAGAAACAACATTATACTTTGACACATTCAAACTAAAATAATTAACCTCACACCAACTAGCAACATAGTCCACCGCGAGCTGAAGTCGAACACAGTTGTCCGGTGATCTAACTTCATGATATAGTTTCAAATCGTCGGCATATATACCAAGGAACTTGTTGTCATCAGTAATTCCATTTCAGTTCAAGCTGAAAATTATGCATTCTGTCTTATAATCATTACTCCACGTGTAAACCAACGTCTTTTATCTGCAAATGAAGTAACTCCCGAATTAAGATAGAACGGACTGTTATTTATGAACACTATAAAGAAAATAGGACCAGAAATATATCCCCGCACGACTCCTATGAAGAGGATCATACCAACCATCAAAAGAGAATACAGATTTTGGTCTATTAGACAAAACCGAAGGAAGAATCGCAACGGTATCCTACATGGGACCATACTTTCGAAACTGCGACAAAAGAATAGTTTGAGATGAACAATCTGAAGCCCCCGCCAAATTTAATAAAACCGACAAAGTTACACTCAAGCTCAGAGCAGTTTAATATGTCATCAACCAAACCTACGATCGCTTTTGTATTTCCCAGACCATTCCTGGATCCTTGAAAAGAGGAAAGCCTTCATTCATAACTTTCATTGCTACGCTTCTTGTCAACAAGACTCAATTTTAGTATTAGTAAATTTTCATTTAGTAAAGCTAATACACTTTACAAAAAAAGACAAGTTATATATACAACATCAAGCAACATATTTCATCCTAGATATTATTTTTTACAAAATGATACAATAATTTTTTAAAATCAAAATGATTCTCACATAATTTCGGGTTCGGATCTAGAATATTGAGTAAAATCATTCCTTTCGCACGTAAATTATTATGGCGTTCAGATGTACCTACTGCACTTATCAATATAGAAATCATTTTGTTCCCTAGACCTTGTTTGGTAACCATGTACATCTTCAACGTATTTCAAACGGTCAAAGATATAGCCAGGAACCTTGCCATATTTTACTTCATAAACAAAGTCTAGAGGTTTATATACTATATGCTGCCTAATATTCAAACAACTTAGTGTTTCTAACATAAGTGATAAATGTGTCTACCTCTTGCACTTCATTGTTATTCTAAATGCTCTATTTTGGAGCTTTTGCAACTTTTGAATTTCATTTTGAGGCAAGGTTTATAATACAGTTGAACTAAAGTTTATACGTGTTGATATTATCGACTTATACACTAAATACTTTGTGAAGACACTAACATAATTACTCGTCCTTGCTTAAAAATTTAATTATTTTAAAATTATACTCATAACATATCTAAAATAATATTTGAAATTCAAATTTTCGACGATAATAACACCTAAATACTTAATTTCACTGACTTGTTGCAATAGTAAACTTTGATTTGTATATCATACCCTAATCTACATAATTTTGCTTCGTTTCCGACAATAATATATGTAGATTTATGAGTATTCAATGAAAGACTGGTATCACACAACCATGTATGCAAACTATGAAGGTCAGTATAAATTTCATTTGTTAATTCTTGTGAATTGTTGCACGCAGACTACAATGTCATGTCGTCAGGAATTATAGAAATTTCAGAATTCTTTCCATACTGAATTAAATCGTTCATATATAAATTAAACATTAACGGTCCCAAAACTGTTCCTTGTGGAACTCCATAACCACAAATTATTGGTTAGGAAACATAGTTTCCGTATCTGATATGCTGTGCAATGTGATGTGTAATTGTGTAAATATGAATTAAACCATTGCAACACTGTTCCAGAAAAACCAAACTTGGCAAATTTTTTTAATGATAACGACCTATCAACAGTTTCAAAAGCTCGTCGTAAATCCATAAATACTGCTATTACTATTTCGTTTCTATCTAATACTCTAGATTATTTATCACAGATAAATGTGATTACGGTATGACAACACTCGGAAACCTGATTGACACTCCACAATAACCTTGTTCCTCTCACAAAACTTGCTTACTTGGTCTTCAACTACTAATTCCAAAATTTTCTCATGCACAGGCACTGTATTTATAGGTCTAAATTCTTCACATTTCTTTTTATTCTTTGAAACCCATCGCATTTTATTGTTCTAAACATTCGAGTCAATTTGATGAATAAAAATGTCTACCCTATCTTTCATCCATACTCTTTCAGTAAAAATCGGAAACTAAATTAGTTTAATCGGAATCAATAAACCTAGAAGATTAACAAATCAATTTCTTTTATAATTTCAGTTTGTAGCGGTTCTGGTTCATTTTAGTGCTGCTTAAGTAATAAAAACGATTCAATATTGCATACTAAAATATATCACCTAGGTTTGAGAATGCACGATACTTTTTCTTAAGTTATGAGTTTATGTTGTTATTCGAATATAGATTTATTGTGGAAAAGTAAAACGAGAAAGTATTTCCAAATGTTGTTTCAATTTCACGCAAAATATTGAACGTTTTCCTTTCGAAATTTCTTTGAAACTTGGTCGTTTTATACTTTTTCAATAAAACGATTCTCTGTTCAGATCTTCAAGAAATAATTTTTAAATATCCTTCGTTGTGCTCGGTTTTCTCTCAATTTTTCTAGCTGTCCCAGATAATCGGTACTAATGATGTTCAACCGGTTGATGTTCCTGATGATTGGTAAGTGAGTGAATTACTTAAAATCTTCATGTTCTACATTTCTCCCTGAATACGATCAGCATCTTTGTTCGAAATGAAAGCAAATCTCGAAGTTATAAGATCGTGAAAACGTATTCGCCTATCAAATTCTTCTTGAATTGCTCTTATTTACAAATTTAATCAATCAGCAACTTGTTGAAGTCATTTTAATTGAAAATATCCAGGCGGACTGAAGGTGTTTGTGAAATTCATTCAGATGGTTAATGAAATAGATACTTGAATTCGAGATTACATTCAACAAAACTTCTCAATGAACTTAGCCATCATGTGTTGAAACATCTCTCTAGAGAAAGTGGTGAATCCCAAATCCATAAGATTCGTGATGGTTTTCGTGAAGAAGCAATCAAGAAGTGTGAGGACCGTGCTTCTTGATGGCAACTTGCTAGTGTGTGAGCTATGTGACGAAATTATGGAATGTAGCTCAATCTTGTTTAAACCTTGGTTTCATATCAAAACCTTCGAACTCTTGTACTTCAGAACTGAACTGCGTTATCGAATTGAGGAAAGATTCTGACGCAACGGAACTCTCACTTCCTTGTAGGTGTGTTGAATTGAGCGTGGACCTGTATTCTGAATTTTCATAATGGAAGCTATAGTTTTTCACCCCCGCTCTTCATCACACCAAGCATTGAGGGGGTTACTCTAATTTATTTCAGTTATTCTTCATACACTCCGATTATTTCATTATTTCTTTCATTATTTTTTTTCTGGAGTTTTCTTGCTGCTCTAGTTGTCAGTATCAATGTTGCTTATCAGTAGGACGAACCAGGAGAATACAGCTATTGAAGAATATGGTGTTTAAGTTGAAGGGGAAGTTCCTGTTCTTCAATTGGTTACTTTGTTTCCGTCTGCTGTACTAGGTTTGCTAGTTTTCTATTCCAACTTTTACTGAATATCTGAAATATATACTTGAGGTAAAGATAATTTGTTTCATTTTTTTACGTTTTAACTGATCGGAGCTCTCATGCTAGTTTGAATATCAATCACGATTATCAATTTATTTACATTTCGAGTTTCGTTGTCTGAAGACATGCTCTTACGAAAGTACAAACAGCTAAAGTGTCAACTAGGCATGAGTAAGTAATGCTACATCGTAGAGTTTTCCGATAGAGTTTTTTGTTGAGAATTTTCGACAAAAAAAACTCTATCGGAAAGCTCTACGATTAGTATTTCCTTATCAGTCGGATAGAAATCGTAAATATAACAGTTTAACATACTATGGAAACGTCTGTCAAAAAGTCAAAACCTTTTTAAGTAAACATAATTTTAATATTTCATTTAAAACGAACAACAATTTATCGAGACACATTAAGAACAATAAAAACAAAATTAAAAGAGAAGAAAAATCAGGTGTTTACGAATTGAATTGTGGAACATGTCCCGGTATATATATAGGTAAAACTAGTAGAAATTTCGGTACAAGAATACAGGAACATAAATATAGCTTCGCCCATAATAAAAGTGATTCGAATTATGCTAACCATTTATTAACAGAAAAACCATACTTTTGATACGAATTTCAAAATTCTACACAATATAGAGAGAAGTAGTCAATTAGATTATTGGGAAGTAGTGGAAATAAATCGGCTTAAAAATTCTGGAAACTTGCTCAATGAACAGATAGAATGAAACAATTCACCCTTGTTGAACCTTTTCAGGTAATAGAAATTACTTCTCAGAATGGAATATCTTAGGTAAAACCAAAACCATTGAATACCAAAATTCCCTGATATATATACCTGTGTTTTTCAAAATATTGTTATTATTCTGTAAACATCTGAAGAAGTCGTTTGTAACGACGAAACGCGTCATGCTATGTAGTCAATAAAGTGTAAATCATAAGTTCAAGTGTTTGAATTTGAGTTTATATTCAATTATAATGGATTTACATCAAGTAAACGCCAACACTATTAAATACTCATAGTTATATCTGGCCTATAACTTTCTTATGTAATATTACCACTTACGCGTTGTACCACTTATCAGGAATAATGCCGCTTTCAAGGCACTTGTTGGGAAGATGTTTTACAGCTCTATTATCGTGGTTCTTCTAGTTGTATCATATCATTGTGATAAAATCGTCACCAAGAACGCGATCTATTTTCATCATGAGATACAGCCAATTAGATATTGTCATTGTCATATTACGCAAATCTTCTAAGCCGCCAGTTGTGATCAAACTGATTTTTTAGTTTTGTGGTCTTAGAATTCACGAAGATCACATATTTTCATCATTATTTCTTTCATTTATAAAACATCTTTTTCTTCTTTAATTTGTTTCAGTGATATACACACACAATTTAGTAACCAGTAACACGAGGGATGATGAATTAGCAGCAGATAACTGTTTCAGAACAGAATGTAGGCATACATTTGTGAAGAGATTAGCAGTCATTCCATTATGTGGGACCGATGAAAAGCCTTACCAATCCTGGAGGTCAATAAGCTGTGCATATCGATGCAAAAAAAGATATAACATAAGTGAGATTATTGATTACAAATTTTCACAATATTCTCCGAAACTGAGAAGAAATTGAGAGCAAATATTTTGAAAAATTTGTATTGTATTTCTACCTCCCATTTGTGAACTAGCCCTGTGACAAACTACCACTTAACACTATTGAGTAGCACTACTGATTTAAAATTGTCCCATACATATGATTTTCGTGAAAATACTTGAAATATGGGATCCTGGTATCCCATTCTGAAATATCTATTCTTAAATGGTTCAATTAATTCATGTATAGAGTGACGTTCTTCTCTATCATTGTTGCTAGTCAAGTCTATCACAACGTTTCACGCTTTCAGTTTAATATATAACTACATATTGCTTTCAAATGCTGATATTAGTTTTGAATCAATTGCAACTTTATCGAAGAGAAAATAGCCTCAATAACCTCTTGACAATGGTTTGACAACTGAGAATTAGCAGGTGTCTTATTTTTTTCGTCATAACTTATTCACTGAGAAAGATATCTTAGAATTTACTTAATTCATATTTTAGGTTTCACTGAAAACGACAGAATATAATATGCTTGATAATGTTTTTTGAATGTTCTCTGATCTCTTGGTGAATATATTGAATAAATAGCTCATGGTATGGTTTCACGAAAATTTTATCAAATTATTGCAAAATGACAGTTGTTTTCAGGGTGTTAACCTATTTCAAAAGTTATTTATTTCACTGACATATTTATAATTCAATATAAACTTATATTCAAACACTTGAGCGTTTGATTTGCACTTTATTGACAACATAGCGTGGCGCGTTTTCTTGCAGTCAGAACAGTGTTCTGTAAGCATCTGAAGAAGTCGTATGTAACGATGGAGCACGTCATGCTATGTTGTCAATCGAGTGTAATTCAAAAGTTCAATTGTTTTAATTTTAGTTCATATTAAATTTCAATAGTTTTACATCAAGTAAACGCCAACGCTATCGAATAAAGACATATTTATATATTTTTACATCTCTACCTGCTAAAGGTACCAGCTTAATGGTTGGTTTGAATTGAGAAATAGAGTACGAAGAAAGTAACAATGTCGAAAATTTTAGGAATTGCTGGAATTGTCTATTAGCACCCGCCCTGTTCGTATTTGCACAGATAGTTCACTCTAATGAAAGGAATGAATGCACCACCTAATTTATTATCAGCTTTAGAAGTAACAAATTTGTTACTCAATAAATATAGTAAATTTATTAGTCTCTGCAATACCAAGTCTTACAAAATTACTTTATAGAGAATTATAAAATTATATAGAATTATAAAATTCTATAGAGAAGTCTCAAGTTTTGGGCAATTCGAAAAGATTAATGGTTACTCGGAATTGATGATTGACAAATTGATAATGTAAACACGTTATCAATTTGATAACACGGCTAATGAAAAAAGTCTCCATAGTAGCAATTATATACCAAATCTCACTGATAAAATGGACAATAGATCAAAAAAGAACAATTATATACTTTGAGCCTAACAGAAAAAAATTGGAATCACTCATAGTCACTGATATGTTGAAACTATTAATCTATATATATGAATACATATATATATATATATATATATATATATATATATATATATATATATATATATATATATATATATATATATATATATATATATATATATTATATATATATATAAAAGAAAGTCTTGTTAGTTACACTATTTATAACTCAAGAACGGCTGAACTGATTTAATTGAAAATTGATGGGTAGGTAGCTTAGAACCAGGATAAGGACATATGATACTTTTTAGAACGTTCCCAGATCTTGAAATGAATGAAGCATTCAATCGAGAATTCGAACAAAAAAGTCAATATGATCACCAGGAATTAGAATTTATAGTTCAAACGAATGTACCCTGTTGAATCACCAACAAAAGGAAGTTTATGATATATTGATGATGGAAATGGTGGTTTATATTTCCTGGATGCCCACGGTGGAACTGGTAAGACATTCTTCATGTCAGTAGTTTCAGCCACTATTCGTGCGAGATCCAACATTGCGGTTGCAGTTGCTTCTTCTGAAATAACAGCCACATTGTCAAAAGGATGGCGTACGGCTCATTCAGCATTCAAGTTGCCGTTAAATTTTCAAACTATTGTAGAACCAACATGTAATATTGCTTACATGGAGCAATTGTAGTAAACACTCCACAATGGCCAAAGTTATGTCAGCTTCGAAAATCATCATCAGGAACGAATGCACAATGGCACATAAACGTGCATTGAAAGCACTTCACTGAACTCTGAAAGATCTGAGCAATAACCTGAGATGTTTTGGAGGCGCGATGGTTTTACTGTTTGGAGATTTTCGTCAAACACTGCCAGTAATTCCAAGATCAACTGCTGCAGATGAAATAAACGCTTGCCTCAAATCATCTATGCTATGGCGCTATGTGAAGAAACTTCAGCTGACAACAAACATGAGAATTGCATTGCTGAACGATACATCCTGAAGATTTCTCTGAGCAATTACTGACTATCGGTAATGGTCGAGTACCTGTCGACGAATCGAGCGGATTGATTTAATTTCTTCAGGATTTCTGTAACTCTGTCTAACAAAAGACAAACTCATCAACAAAAATTCCCAAACATCATTACTCATCACAGAAATAATGAACGAGTGAGTGAGCAAGGAATTTTGGCGGCTAAGAATAAAGCTGTAGACTTGAATTTCATAATTCAGAAATTTTTTCGAATCAATTGCCTGTGTAACAAATGAAGATGAAGTCTCCAACTATCCGAGTGAATTTTTAAACTCCTTGGATGTTCCGGGTTTACCACCGCACAATTTACAACTAGGTTGGCTCCGTAGTAATCATGCTTTGAAACATAAACCAACCAAAACTGTGCAACAGAATGCGATTAATGGTAACAAAATTGACGAACAATGTGATTTACGCGACGATACTCAAAGAAAATTCGAAAGTAAGGAAGTTCTCATTGCAAGGATCCTGATGATTCCAATCGACATGCCGTTTGATTTTAAAGGACTTCAATTTTCTATCCTACTTGCGTTCGACATGACCATGAAAAAATCACAAGGCCTCAACTCCTCAAAAGTTTGTGGTCTGATTTTAGAAAAAGCTTATTTTTCCCATGGTCAGTTATAGGTGGCATGTTCACTGGTCGGAAGACCATCTGCGTTATTTGTTCTTGTACCGGATAATAAACTGAAAAATCACAATCGTCTATCGCAAGGTGTTTCACTGCAGAGTGGAACCCATGCAGTCAAATACATGGCAATAAATAATCATTAAAACACTTGCTTTTTTGAATTAAAGTTATTACTCAAATAAAAAATTGACTTTCATACAATCAAAAGTTTGCTCATTTCTTGCCTCTAAGGCGGAACAAGGTTCGCCGGGTCAGCTAGTAAATGATGAAATTTATGTGTATTATATTAATTGAAAGGAATGTGACGCAAACTACATTGGTCAAACTGGGCGGAAAAACGAAACCAGAATAAAAGAATCTAAATTCTCCATATTACATAATGAAAAATCTACTGGAGTGTCAACATATTTTATATATATTAACCACTCAATAAATTCGATCTCAGTGAAAGTGCTACAACCACAGATGAAACGAAAAACTCTGGATCTTCTAGAACAATTGGAAATTGTTCTGAATTTCAATATTGGAAAGGCAATAGCGAAAGATCTCAACTTAGTCAATTTGTTGCATTATGATCTTCGTTCCCAATTTTCAATTTAACCATCCGTTTCTTCTCTCTCACCAATTGTCTGCAGCAAGTACAGATTTCGAAATTCCAATATGTTAGACGAAATGACGAGTGCATCGTCAAGCTTTTGAAAATGAGGTTACACCACAAGAATTCTCATGCAATAATTCAATAAAACTTTTGAGAAACCAAGACAAATGTTATTTATTCAATATACATGATATGAGTGTTCAAATTTCTTGTAAAATTAGTAGATTTTCTCAATAGGAAGTCATTACAACAAGACTTATCGAAGATGAGACTTGTTTTAATTATTAGTTAATGTTATTAATATATGTTGTCGTTATTAGATGCACTTGCATTTAGTTTGTTATATTGAAGCAGCATAGAACTTAGAAAGGATCGTCATAATATTAGAAGACAACATCTGAAATATTTCATCAGCATTCGTTAATAATTCAATATGTTCACAGGATTCCAGGTTCTTCATAGAGGTTATTGTGTGGGCAAGCCTACCGCTCCAGAATACTGGGGGATTACATAGTTGTCAAAATATTGTGAAATAAATATCGGATATAATTATTACTATTGTTATCTTTCCACCTATAACCACCTCAAAATCTTACTGACACATTTTCAGTAACTCAAGATGAACTTGTCATATGGGTGTGAACAAAATCCTCCAGTTACATCATGTTTTAGAAAGGAAAAGTTCAACGTTCTTTCGTTAATTGAAAAGGATTATTATGGTGAAATTGTTCGTGAGAAGTATTGTTTCATATTTTTTCAAGTGATCAATAGTGATGAAACAGTGAACAACAGGAGTAGGTATTCAAGAGATGGTCCAAATACACAGTGTTCAAAACACCGAGCTAGAAGCACTAAACCAGACAGCCCCAACGGAGTAAGCTTTCAGATAGCTTCTCAGTTGTTTCTTACTTATGTGTAAAATGTCGAATAAATAACCAAAATTGTCAATTCCTCATTGATTCGAAAAAGCTAAAAACCTGGGAGTAGTTTCTGATTGCAAGCTCTAGTTTCAGGAGCTGCAATCTCTCAATGTATATCTGCTAGTGAAACAATGCTATTCAGTAATGATAGAAACTTCTCTATAGAAATCGGCATTTGCTTGGATTTCTGTTGCGGAAAAGTTCATTCGATCCTTGGCTATGCACTCATTCTCATTTATCTCATGTGTTGTAACAAGGGAGAGAATGCAGATGATACATAATACTTGTTGTAGTTCTGTTTTTGGCTTGCACAAGTATGACACAACGTGTACAGAAACTGCTAAGAGTTCGAGTGTTTCTAAATACTGAAGGCAAAAGGACCCTACAAGTGAGGTCAGAAAGTGCCTTCCTAGAAATGGACAAACAAGTGAAACTAATGCAATATGCGGGTGATAAAAACAGATGTGGGCCAGACACCTCCGCCTTATGTTAAATCTATTTAAAAGGAAGAGTTGAATTACAACAACCAAAGAGTCAACATCTACTAAAACTAAAAAAGTTAACTCTAAATACGTGCAACTTACTATCATTCGATTTTCTTCAACCCTTATAAGTGGTGTCTAATTATAACTTAAGAGACGCAGCATGTATCAAGTTAACAATAGTTAAACGTTCTACTCTACCTTATACTTTGTTAATAAGGCCTTACAAACCTTATAGCAAATTCAACAGGAATCAATGAACTGAATTGGCTAAGTGTGGATAATATTTTCAAATATTTTACTGGTACCTTAGTATATTCTGTGCTCTTACATTGTTCATCCTCCGAATTGAGAAACAAGCCAGTCACCATTGGTGGTGTTCGGGAGTGCGGTTTGAGGTTTGACAACATGTTGTAAATTCCTAAATATCGTTTGGGTGGGGTGGTTTTAGGAGATGTTTCACTTTTAACGCAGTTTCCTTTTTCAATAGTGTTCCAGTTAAGGCATTTACTACCTTATTTTACTACCTCAGAGTGGATGAAGCGTTTTTGGGAGGCAAGAAAGATGAAGCAAAAATCCTAATAATTGCGAATTCAAGTTCAGTCGCTCTCCTTATGGTGAACAATAGTAATAATAATAATAATAATAATAATATATATATATATATATATATATATATATATATATATATATATATATATATATATATATATATATATATATATATATATATATATATATATATATATATATATATATATATATATATATATATATATATATATATATATATATATATATATATATATATATATATATATATAGATTGTTGTGTGGACCCAGATTGGGTATTTTGTTTAATGTTATTTTTGGTCTTTGGTTGACGCTGACACCTTATTACATAAGTTTTTTGAATCTGGGAGGTTTGTTCACACACAAACTTCTAGTTTAGGTGACAAACAATGTAAACGTAAATGGTTGTAAAAATTTTTAATAAAATCATATTCCCAGATCTAGGCTAGGTTAAGATATAAATTTTGATTACATACTCTTGTTACTTGTGACAGGAGTGTTCTGTATTGGCTTTTCTCATGTAATTTGATTAACTTTTGTATATTTTTGAATTTTTTTTGAATATATCAATGCCACTTTTCGTTTTAATTTTATAATTCAAGAACGGGTTAACCTATCCAAACCAAATGTTTAGACTTTGTTCGCACTATTTAGAACATGGTTTATGTGAAGTTGGTACAAAATCAGTTTAGCGGTTCTTCATTTATCACATTTTTTGTAACAAATGAATTCAATCAATGGCGGATCATTTTGTTAGTGGGGATTTTGTTGTCAAATTGAAACTTTTTTCAGTGTTAGCAGTACAAGCATGTTGTTATGTCATTCATGAGGTAACGTTTATTTTGAACGTGCTTCGATTAAAGCAAATTGTCAGAGATAATTATTGCTTTGTGTTTATATTTTTGAACATATATATAACAAATTGTTCGTGATATTCTCATTTCTATTTACGAAAAACATGATTGATGAGTTGCATTTTTCATTCCTGAAATTTCAATATTTTGTTTATCGTCACTCCCTTCGCATTAGTTTCATAAACTCAGTATTTAGTGTACTCTCTGTAGTGTAGCTGCAAAACCATTCTGACAGTTATTTAATACATTGATTTCCAAGAGAAGAAATACATTATTTAACCGTAATTTCACGCCAAATCTTTGAAAATATGCAGTTGAATAGACAGAAAAACATGGAGCAAAGAAACACCAACGCATCAGATAACTTAGGTGGATATGAACAAGTTTTCACTGTTGAACGTGATCATAAATAATCTTGAAAATTCTGGAATTCTGAATTCTGATTTCTATATGTCATCAAAAGGTAATGCAGCATGACCAAAACCATAAGAGTCAACAATTTCTATATTTAACGTTCCAATTTTATCGGTTTTTGTGTAAAATGTCACAAATAATGCATTGATTTCCTATAAATTTGGCATCAATTTCAACTCGTGTAATAAGTTGATATTCGGAGGGTATCCAATCGATTATTGTTATTCGAATCCACTTACATTGGGTGAGAAAACTATTGAAGCAGAAAATTATTTTTTTGAAGTATTTTTCACATTTATTCTCTCATTGATTGACTTTATTCGAAAGACAAAGAGATATTTTGTTTTATTCATATAAGCTGATCTTGAATTTTTATAGATTGCTCGAAGAAATCTTAAAGGCCATGATGAAAGAGTTGATTATACTCATCTTCGGTAAGACATCATTTTAGTAGTTTTTTATGTGATTAGATAAGCAAAGGATGTTTAAATATAAACAAATACATGTAGACCAACAGCCTTTGACCAATTTTGATTTGTCATTTCAAAAGTCACCAAACCTAGTCATGATCCAATACCTGTTTGATTATAAAAGTCAGTTCTGACCATCCCCAATGGCCGGAGAAGACTTAAGATTTGGGAGAGTGTGGTTAAAAAAGTTTTATTCCTTTTATATCACTAGTCACGAAAATATGGGAAATCATTTCATATATTTCCAATTCATAAAAAATCCGCCAAAACTTTTTTATGTATATATTTTGATGATCATCATATCGAATATTGTTTTAGAAATTTTAATAACGGCTCAACAATTTTAAACTGCTCAAACTTACAGAGCATTTGCATCTCAAGACAACTGTCAGAAAGTACGACTATTTGTAATAAATACTTATAGGGTTCTGGCAAAAATTAGGAGGGACGAAAAAGTTATGGCGATTTTTGTTTAGATTCAAGATTCTATTTGAAATAATTTTCCAATGTTTCGTGACTGATTGAATCCTTTATTTTACCTTCTTGGAAAGGTAAGGGTAGTCTACTCCGACCATTAAGGATTGCCAACAATTCTTCTCATCGTTAAACAGAAATTGGATATTGTGAAAATGAGTTTTGGACACTTTCGAAATGACAGCTCAAAATTGGTTGCTGGCTCTCCCCTTGAGGGACATATTTCACGAATAAGATTACGAGCTTGTATGTCCAGTCTCCAAGTTTGAAAACTGTAATCGACTGCCGAAACAATGGGTTGCAGGCTCCAAGGGTAACACTCGCATGATGAATTTTTCAAAACAATAACACTAAAAAGTGAAATAATATCACAAAACAACGTTTCTTCATTCGTTCAGAAAATGGCATTGAATTGCTATCAAATTTACTGAAATATTTCAATGAAACTTGTACAGAATAAATTAAATTATAATTTATCAATACAGAAGCAACACTCAAACGAAATTTCGCATGAGTGCTTACAGAATATGAACCCACATAAAGCATATTTTGTGTACGCAATAATCAATTTACCAAGCACATTGTCACATTTGGTGAATAAAAGATGCATTTGAGGAAGTTCAGTCAATTTTCAATTGATATATTCAATGTTAAAGGAGGTTATTTGATGCAAAAACGTTTCTGAGTTCCGACATCTTCTTTGGTACTGAAATTCAAAGCCAAATAGAAATTCAATATTCACAAGCACAGGTTTCTATTTCGATTAAATTCGTACAGAGAATTTCATACAATACGATGAATTTCTTCTTTCAAAGCCAACTTCGAAAAAACATAAATTCTGAAGCAACTCATGCATAAGCGTCAAAGCTGCAAACGGTTTCGAAACCGGGACAACTGCCACCGAACCCTACAAGAGTGTTCAGCTCCCACCAGGTGACAGGATCCCTAATCCATTATCTCAAGATACAACCACGATAACCCAATTTATGAAGAAGTCAGATAAAAGGATGAAATTGAAAAAATTGCCACTCATCCTCATTCTCTTGAATTAGGCGGATGAACACAGAGGAATTCAAAAGGCCTGGAATTGTTAGAGCTTCGAAAAGCCTCATTAAGAAACAATTTCAGATCCTAAATTCTTCAAGAAGCAAACAAGTGAAATTGACAATGTTAGTGGTATAAGGACGACTATAATCGCCACTCGGTAAGAATCGAATTCGACAAAGCTCTATACAAAAACAATTGCGTAGAGACAAAATTCTACGAGAACGAATGAAGTCAGATGACGAATCAGCAAAAAGCCGAATTTCAACTCAAGGAACAATTCTCTCCTACAGGCAGATTACGAGTCTCAACGTGTGAAGAAGATGGAAAGTTTAGTTGAAGTTAGAGCCTTTGTTTGAATATAACAATTGTTTAAGGGACACCTTCAATGAATCAGGAAACAGAGGAATCCAAAGGACAGGAAGCTTGTTAATTTGAAACTTCGAAACTTTCAAACTTGTGTATTTGAAAATTCAAATACAGTAAAAGCTCCTTATTCGCGGGGTATACGTTCCGAAAGTATGCCGCGAATACAGAAACCGTGAATATGGAATGATAATTTATATGAGATTATAGGGAAAACGTCCCTGGGTGAGAAAATGAATAAATGTATATAAAACAATTAATTCAAATGAAGTTTTTGATCATATTCCTAATTATTATGTTCAGGCTTAGGCAATGGTTTAAAGAATTTTGTAATTTTTTTTGCTTGGCAGTTTTTGAATGTTTCTTCAATTCAGACTGATATTAAGCAATGACTTTAGCAATTTGCCTTTTAAAATAAGACTTCGTTCCATAGATGGATCAATTTCCATAAATAAAATCACAATGCTCATTAGCCATTCTTGAACCTTCACTAAGAATTTTCAAATTAAATGTCACGTTTCCCGTGCTCGTTGAAGCCTCTTTCTCCATAGGCTGTGAATTTAACATTTCCTTCAAATTGCTTTCAGTCAAATCTTCATCTTGCGATTGAAGCAACATCTGAATATCACTTCATTCTATCCATTCAAACCCATCTCGTCCTATTGCCTTCGCAATTTCAGCTATGTTTGCAGTCAAAGTTTGAATGTGCACAGATTCTTCGTCATTTTCTCCAGTCGGAGTAGGCCAGAGTTTTTCCAGAATGAATTTTATCTTTATGGCTTCAGTTCTTCCTATGATTCCTTTATGTTTACTATGCATTTTGCCATGTCAAAATCCTTCCAGCATTCCATATCGTTCATATCAAGATCACATTCGACATCATCCAATATGATTTTGAAGGTTCGTCTAATGTAATAGAGCTTCAAGACCTGTATTATCTCTTGCTCCATAGGTTGAAGCAAGCCGTTCATGTTGGGAGGAAAAAATGTCACTCTATATTCGAATGCATAATTTCATGTTCGCGAGGTTGACCTGGTGCATTATCCGGAACTAGATCTGCTCAAAGCCTACATACGTTTTTTTTAATGAGTTTCAACTTCCGAAACAAAAAAATTCCTAAACCACTTACAAAAAATAGCTATTAGATCCGCGAATATAGAAATTGGGTTGCATTTTTTTAATCCGCGAATAGTGAAAGCGCGAATAAAGAAAGTGCGAATAAGGCGCTTTTAGTGTACAACAGGTCTACACCAATCATCTTAAACATAAATTTTTTGCTGTATATCGTTTATTCTTAACGGATCGGACCTACAGTTTGTAATTATAATTCACTCGTGAATTGAATTCGAACAAACCTTTGTACATAAGCTATCTTTAGTATTCGAATACTAATTCACTAATCGATTCTTTTTTATTTTTCTAAAATTTCTGAAGTTCTTTCTATGATAATGAAATTAAGCCAGTTTGAAAATACTCTCAAAAAATATTTTTCTATCTTTGTTTTATGCTATCAGTATAAGCAGGTGTTTCTTTCAGTAACCATTATGCATCATTCAGTGGATGGTCTAGCAAATGATGCTCAATCAAATGCAGATGCGTGTTTTATAAGAGAATGCAGAATCACGTTTTTTGGGAGAATTAGCCATTATCCATTATGTGGAAGTGATCAGAAACCCTACATTCATCATTTTTCATTTGATTGTGCACAACGATGTGCGAAAGAGTATGGTTTAGGTGAGGTAGAAGTACTAATATATATATTTTATCTACTCAGAATATTATAGCGTATATAAATATATATATCAAAAACATAACTAACATCATTAATTCGAACAAACTAACATCATTAATTCGAACAACGAAATCACATTAGTAAGACATTGAAACAGAACTGGATATTTTAGTACCTATGCTATGATGTCATCCTTGAAGGGATAATGTTAGAGAATAACGAAATCAATACCACATTGAATTTAATCATAAAACCAACTGATTCTTCCAACATTATCAGTTATGGCATACAACACGGAAGGAAAAGCACCCTGACAGTTTCATTCAAAATATTCCGATAAAAAACATTTCACTAATACAGGAATATTAGAAATATGAACATATTCTCGATATATGAATATGCAAACAGAACTCTCAGAGAGCTCTAGTTTACTGATTTACATACATTTATTGAAAGCGTAAGACAAGCATCGATTTCAATATTCTCTAACATTTATCCCTAGAAGGATAATGCAGACATCGCATTGTTCATGTTTCACATAGCTAGCTCTGCTATAATGTTCTTTTGAATAATTTGTAAGAAAGTTAAAGTATACTTTGAAAGCGAATATCCACTAGTGCGATAATATAGTACGAGAACTACAGAGTTATTTTCCTTGTGGTATTCGTATTTTCATATATTTTATAGAAATCACAACGAGCGTTTCTACAACCGCAAACTAGATGTTGCAATACTTTATCAAATTGGATGACATTGTTCAAAAAACTAGAGTTTTTCGAAATGTAGTATCTCAATTGGTAAGGACGTGTGAAACTTTCAATGTTAGATGTATTATACTTTTCATCGACTCCCAAGATTTTAAATGTACATCAATATATGAATTATATATACATACGACTAACTATATATTTATGTCTTATAATCAATAGAAGGGTACGTGAGAATTGATGAGTCGTTGCCTGTCAATTGTTAAATGTGACCTAACTGATGAGTACCTTGTAGTACTTAACAGTGACTATCTTACGCTTTCAATAAATGTATTCCACGATTTCAATATTCTCAAACATTCAAGCCTAGAAGGGTTATCGCATGAAATAATGGACATCGGATTGTTCATGTTTCACATAGCCAGCTCTGCTATCTATATATATATATATATATATATATATATATATATATATATATATATATAAAATTTAAACTTATAAAAGAGGCCACTTTGTGTACTACATTTATATTCGTGAACGTTTCGGTTAAACAATCGTAACCATCATCAGAACTCTGCAAAATGAGTTGATGTTACAAAACTCACCACTGAATTAAAAGACCAGGACATACCAAATAGTTGAAATTATAAAACTTTTGCCTTGGGACAGAATTATTTCAGATTCCAAAACAAAATATATTTACAGAATTCAGGTATACCTATGGGTTCTCCCCTAAGCCCGTTATTAGCGGACATATTCATGGACAACATGGAAACCACAATTTTAGAATCGGAGATGTCAAAAAAACGTATAATTTTTTGGTACCGCTATGTGGATGACATCTTAGTTGGGTTTAGTGGAACAGACAATTCATTGAATTTTCTTGACCTTACAATTTCCAAACACCAAGATAAATTTTCGTACAAAATATTCAGGAAACCTACCTTCTCTGACGCCATCATAAATTTCAATTCGTTCAGTCCAATAAGCCACGGAATCGCATCTCTCAATTCAATGATCCATAGGGCTTTTTCGATTCCCTTATCTAAACAAGACCTCAGGGAAGAACTTAAGGTGATTCGTACGATAGGTAGGAACAATCAGTTCCCACTGGAAATAATCAATACACTAATTATAAAGAAAGAGAAACGCTTCATCAATAGACTTTTATATAGGCCACACTACATCAATAGTAATAATGACAGAAATGAATTAAGATATGTGAGCATCCCTTATACACACGTTCCCTCTTCAAAAATCATTAAGTTCTTCAAAAATAATAATTTAAATATAGCATTTTCAAGTCACAGTAGATTGGATAGAATGATCTTTAATAACAAATTGTCCGAATCCGAGCCAATGAAGAAGTCTGGAATTTATAGATTAGACTGTGAAGGATGTAAGTCGTCATATGTTGGCCAGACCGGAAGATGCTTTGAAACTAGGCTAAAAGAACACGTAAAAAACGGACAATCTGCTTTTCGGGAACATCTAGAGTCGACAGGACATAAGATCTCAAGTTGTTTTAAACCTAAGATACTTCATTACTGTGAAAAAGGGATTCAAAGGAACTACCTGGAAGCCATGGAAATAAATAAACTTCAAAAATCCGATAAGTACGATCTTCTTAATGACCAGTTAGACCTAAACCATTCCCCGCTGTTAAATCTCTGATAATTTGGAAACCCCCACCTCTATGACGTAATTCAAGGTGGTCCGAACAGGTTAGCAAAATATTTATAGGTTGTCTTTGTAATATGTATTCATTCTTGACAATGCTGTGAAAGGCGAAACTAGTCGAATAAAGAATTGTTCAGTCAGTGAGTTTTAGACAAGTTTTTATTATTACCTCTCATTTAAATATGAACTATCACAGAGTAGATTCATCGTCCATTGAATTTATTAATTATTTTATATATATTATATTTGAATAAATTCTGCTGACGATATTATAGATCAATAATGAATTGTTTTTTTCACAGAATTGACAGTGGCACATGAAGGATATTGTAGAGGCAAACCTCCAGGTATGGTATATTGGGCGAATATATTAAAATTCTGATTTACGTGGAGTCCAATGATTCAATTTGGAAAGATGTCAATGAATCATCCATACATTTCGTGTTGAATAAACTGTAAAATCTGAAGTTGATTTTAGTTGCATATCACTTACGCTGAGTTCATATTCTCGAACAACAGTTCTACATAATATCACCATTAAACCATCCGAAAATTTAAAGTATTCATAATTTCCCTCCTTCCAGCTCACTCAATCGTTATCAAAATTCCTTCAACATACCCAGCTCCATATCAAATCACCCCTTTTACATGAATAATAATATGATATATGGAAAAACCTTGCATCTAATATAAGTCATATTATATATAACTTTCAGGTATCATAATAGGTTAATTTTAATTATCTCCATATGAAGAAGAGATATATATCTTTTGACGAAATACAACACAGACGAAAAGAATCGATTTAATAGTGTTGGCGTTTACTTCATGTAAAACCATCATAATTGAATATAAACTCAAATTCAAAAACTTGAACTTATGATTTACACTTTAGTGACTATATGGCATGAAGCGTTCCGTCATTACAAACGACTTCTTCAGATATTTACAAAATAATAACTTATTATTCTCTAAGCATAAGAAGAAGTCGTTTGTAACGACGAAACGCGTCATCCTATGTTGTCAATAAAGTGTGAATCATAAGTTCAAGTGTTTGAATTTAAGTTTATATTCGAAATGAATCGATTTAAGAAAACTTGATAGAAACTTTTTAGGAGTAGGGGTTGCATCAAGTCACGGTTTAGAAGAAACTGTGCTGAATTTACGTATGCAGTTATATACATAATTTTTCCACGTTTATAAATTCAATGTTTTCCAAATGAGTGATAATTGAAAACATCCAAATGGCTGTTCGGAGCCGACTAAGATCCATGTCTAATCAGCACCTGAAGTGAGAAAACTAATTGTTGCAGATTTTGTGATAAATATGAAAATATCAAAGGCACCAAGCCATTTAGTCTACATTTCAATTGATTCCTATGAAAAATACTATTATAATATATATAAAAATATAAAAATATAACAAAATATATTTATATATATATATATATATATATATATATATATATATATATATATATATACATAAAACGAGAGATTCGTAATCCTATAATTGTCTGTGTTCTGGGGCCAATTATATTCACGGTTTATTTAGCATAAAAAGTAGAGGAGATATCATTACTTTTGCCGATGACACTGTTTTTATTCAGACCAAAATTGTGAACAACTCAAAGAGTTGGTCAGTTTGATGTCATTGAGGTTAAGCACTGGTTAAATCAACATCTACTCACTATTAATTACGAAAAAACGAAATATATGCCATTTGCAGTAAATAATAGAACTTTGCTGCTGCGGATATCCTAAGAGTTACAGAAAACGATGGCAACTATTTTGAATTATTCTTAAAATTCCAAATACTTGAGTGTCATTCTAGATTCCCGATTGTAATGGATTGCATATATTAATGAGTTAATATTGAAGCTCAGAGGTTTGCTTCCTAGATTCAAATATCTAGGCAGTGTAATTGGAAGAACGCACTTGAAAATGGTATATCAAGCCCTTGCTGAGTTACAAATGCGATATGGAATAATTGCTTGGAAAAGCGCATATTCAACTAGTTTAAACAAATTAACAATACAACAGAAGTAATTAAGCTTACTCAAAGTAATGTTCGAAAAATATTTACCCAGCAAACGAACTGCTTAAGTTACGAGTATCTGAAGTGTACGACCTACATCAGTTGTATAGCTACACTCTAAATTATTTATTTATTTATTTGTTTAAAAATGCACCACTCAACAGCTTGGGCCAATTACTGAGTGGGAAAATACAAAAAATGAAACTAGAAATAAATGAAACATACGTACATATGAATACGTATATAAACTTAAATTCAAACACTTGAACTTATGATTTACATACAGTATTCTGTTAGCATCTGTAGAAGTCGTTAGTAACGACGAAACGCGTCATACTATGTAGTCAATAATGTGTAAATCATAAGTTCAATTGTTTGAATTTAAGTTTATATTCAACAATATAAGTGATTCGAAACGAATTGCACAAACGAACATTTCATTTCACATGTTTAATATTTCTGAGTTGATTTTTTTCTTTTCTTTTCAAATATAGTTGTATAATATTGTGAATAAAAATTGAACCTATATCTTTGTTTGAACCAATAATATGTTTTTGTTTGAGGAAAGCATTCTTCTTAGTTAAACTTATTGAATCAATTGAATGAATGTAATTTTATAATGTAAGAAATGTTTCTCAATAAATTTCATTATTATTATTATTATAATTAGTCTGATGGATGATTCAGAGAGATCGGATATGTTGAGATGTTTCTATTTAGGTCATGTTCGTGGAGACAATCTCAAAAAACTCTGCAAAAAAATTCTGCAGCAACTCATGCACAGCATCAAAGCCGCAGATGTTTCCGAAACTGCGAGAACTGTCATCAAACCCTACAAGGATGAATAGCTCTCACCAGCTGCAGGGTCTCCAATTCGGTATACCAAGACACAAGCACGACAACTTAATTCATGAAGAAGTAAGACAGAAGGATGATAGGGAAAAACAGTAGCACTTTATTCTTCGCTCTCAAGAATTTGAAGGTTGACCACGAAAAAATTCAAATGACCTGAAATTCCGAAAACATAGAAAAGCATCATCAAAAAGCAATTTCAAATGATAAATTCTTCACGGAGCATACAAGTGAAACTGGTAATGTTAGTAGTATAAAGACGTTTACGATCGCCATCCGGTAAAAATCGAATTCGACTAAGCTCTCTACAAATATGGTTGCGAAGAAACAAAGTTTAACAAGAACAAGTAAAGTCAGATGAGGAAGCAGCATAAAGCTCAATTTCAACACAAGAAGAATTCTCTCCTTCAGGAAGAGTACGAGTCTCAACTCGTGAAGGAGATGAAACGTACGTTGAATTGAAACTTTTGTTTGAATAGAAAACAGAGGTATCCTCTTTTGATATCCCAAATGAATCATGACGAAACATTTCTTAATTAGTATACAAAGAATCTACATCAAACCTCTTATACATCAATTTTTGGCTACTTATCGTTCATTCTAAACGAAAGAGGCCTGCAGTTTGAAATTAAAATTCACTTCTGAATTCGATTCAAACTTATCTTTGTACATTACAGTCATCACTTGTCGCTGTTAATTTGTGGTGTAACAGCAATGGGCTGAAACAGAATATCAGTGAATGCAAAGTTTTATCATTTTCTCGAAAATTGACTCAAATTCATTATAGTTACAACCCAGACATTGGAAGGTCAAATTGTTGAGTTTAAGGATCTGAGGGTACTTTTCGACTAAAAGCTGTCCTTCTCGGAACATATAACTCGTATTATGGCTTCTGCTTCCAGGATGCTGGGTTATTTGGTCAGAAATTGGGCAGTTGTGTTAATCTTGGCACAATTAAAACGCTGTACTACTCCTTCATTCGCAGTAAACTGGAATATGCGTCTATAATTTGGTCTCCTGTGTACATTAATTCTATTGTCGACTTGGAGGCAGTTCGGAGGAAATGTTTGAACTATATGTACTTCAGATGTTATGGGCAATATCCTTCGAGAGGCTTCGACTATTCCATTCTAACCGATAGTCTGGGAATTGAATTATTGAAGTTGAGGCGTGAACGGTTCGGCCTAACGTTTCTCTTCAACATTTTGCACAATTCGATAGACTCAACATTTCTTCTCAGCAAAATAAATATTCGCGTACCAAGGCCTGGTCTGAGGCAGAATAATACATTTCATGTCACTTACAGCAGATCAAATGTTATGCCACGTTCTCCTATAAACTGTATATGTAATTTTTGCGATGGGTGTTGCGGTCGATGTGATCTGAGGAGAGAAATTATCTCACTCAAATGCTTGTACAAATAACTGCACAACAATATTGATTGTACTCCTATCTTGTCCGCTTTGAAATTTCGTCTTCCTAGGCAATATTCTCATACTACAGTACTATTCCACCTAAAGACTCCAAGGCCCAAATTGCTATTACAATCCCCCATTTGGTTTATAAAGTCTACATTCAAAAGAGTTGCCAATAATTGTGACATTCACTTCAACTCCATAGAAGTTAATATCAGGAAATATGTGAACGAAGGAAATTAACTAGAGGAATTGATTTCGATTGAGTTATTTGTATTATTTCATTAAATTGCATTATTCAGTTCTTAATTACTATGTTAGTTTTTTCAGACTGAGCTTTTTGTTATATCTCTTTCATTTGATTTATTCAGTTATTCTTCAACATTATGTAATTATTATCTGTAATTGAGTATCATACCTGTTGAGATTAAAGAACTTGTTATTATTATCCTTATTTCAGCTGATTTTTTTCAAATAAAACTATTCCTCCCAATATTATCAATCAAAAGAAATATACTTCTACAATTGTCCTTCAAATCACCTTCACCTACATATTCGGTAAAAAACAACGTTTTGAAATTGGATAATGAGAAAATTAAAGACAGAAGCTGATAACTTCAGGGATGAATCTCAACAATAATAGCTGCCAAAACTCAACAAGAACATTAAGTGAGTTAATTAAGTAAAATGGGGCTACTACGAAAAATTATGCAAATGCACATTTGTCATACAAGTCAATATTCAAGTTATATATAACTTTTTTGTAGTAATGCTTTCAGGTTTTCCATGAATACTTCTAGCGAAGTGGTTGATTTCAAGTGAGGACAGTGAATTGAAATGTGAAATACCCAAATCAAAATCTGAGTTATAACTCTTTGTTCCAATGTTTCAATATGAAAGCCTTTGTTATTCACACGTGCCATCAGAAACCGCAATTTTTCAAAATGTTTCAGAAATTCATATTTCATATTCAATCAGTCTATTAGTTTCAGTAAGTGTTTGATTGATGTGTATTCATTTGCCTTCAGTATTCTTTCCCACTTCTGGTATTCATTTCTTCATTTATTTATTCACAAATACAGCACTCAACAGGATGAGCCAATTACTGATTGGAAAAGATACAATATAGTTTACAAGTTATGTAGAATTAAACTGGAAATATTACGAATAACGTACAAACAGTATATATGAACGATAACTCTTCGGACAAGCTCACATTAAAGCTCACCCATAAGCCATAGGAAAACTAATATCTAAAGAACTTAAAACAGTCTACGAGAGCTCGTCTGATATCACCAGGCACGCATGCAAATATGTCGATGAAGTTATGGAAAGGCACAAAGTCACCATAAATTTTATGAAGTGGTGAAAAAGCAGAACATTAGCACGAGCCAGAGGTGGATAAAATCTATCCACCTCTCCATTTTCAACAACTAGGTGGATTTTTCATTGAAACTGGTGTTTAATTCTGTGGTTTAGTATATACTCGTATAAGTGAAAGCCATGCAGTACAAAATCCTATCTTTCAAGTTCTTCTCAACAGCTAAATTCGTCAATTCATAGTTTCTAAGGCCTTTCGAGAACCAACCATGTTGGAATAACAATATTTTCTTCCTCAACATTACCTCTCCATCTTCAATGAGCAGAGAAATGACATTTCTGTAGGGCGGTTAGCTCTAAAAACCATTCTGACAGTTATTCAATATTACGTTTTCCTTTACATTGCTCTAGAATGTAACTCGATAATAAATCTTTTTTTTAACCCTTGAAACTGGGATTGGAATAACACATCAATGTTGAATATATGCAGCTGAATTAGAAAGGGAGTCAAGAGGCAAGAAAGACATGGTTGAGGTATACAAAATCTTTTCAGTTAGCTTTGGTATCACTATCAATAATTTCGAAATGGGTTCGATATTCAATCAGAAAATAATGCAGCATGACCAAAACCGTAACAGCCAACAATTTCAGTAGTTAAAATTTATATTTTATCGATTTTATTGTGTGACGTCTCAAATTATGTATTGAATTGTATTCATTGAACGCACTCCTATAAATTTCTGTTCAATTTCAACTTGAGCAATCAGTTAATATTTGAAGGGTGTCGAATCGGTTTATCGTCAATTGAAATAACGTATTTTTGGTGAGATTATGTTTTCATTTACAAACAATAATTCAAGAAGCAGGAAATATTATTTTATTCATTTTTCTAAGAATTCGAAGATACTTTCCATAGAACATTGTATTCAAATCATTGTATCCAATAATTATATTGCCTGTGTTTTTTTAGATTGATCGAAGAAATCAAATAGGACCATGTTGAAAGAATTGATTGTACTCAACTTCCGTAAGTGAATGCATAATTTTAGTTGATGATGTAAATATGTATTCATTAATATCAAAGAATAAAGTCAGATACTAAGCTACATTTCGTGAATAAAATTCATGTGATTGACATATGTTTTGAACCTCGAATCCACTATCCGAATAATAAGGTGGAGCCTTCAAGGGCAACTTTCGCATCATGAATTTTCGAAATAATAACAATAAAAGGAAAAATGTGAAAGTGATCATGATAAATCCAATTACAGAAAATAATAACCTAAAGCTGAAAAAAGTAACTAGTAACTAAATAATTAACTGAAATTGTATATGAAGAATAACTCAATCTAAATCAATTGATTCCTTTCAATTTTCTTGTTCACATAAACTCGGAATAACTGCGTTGGAGTTATAATAAGTTCTTTATTCTCAACAGGTATAACACCCAATTACAAAAAATAATAACAATGTTGAATACATAACTGAATGATTAAAAAAAGAATTTACAAAGAGCTCAATCTAATCTAATAAAAATAGTAATTTATAACTTCATTATAGCATTTAATAAAATATTACGAATAACTCAATCTAAATCAATTCAGTTCAGTCAATTTTCATTGTTCACATAACTCCTGATGATAAATTCCATGGAGTCAAAGTGAATGTCACAATTATTGGCAACTCTATTGAATGTAGACTCCATAAACCAAATGGAGTATTGTATTAGGGAGTTGGTCCTCGGAGTCTTTAGGTGGAATAATTCTGTATTACAAGAATTTTGCCTAGGAACATGAAATTTCAAAGCAGACAAGAAAGGAGGACAATCAATACTATTGTGCAGTAATTTGTACAAAAATTTGAGTGCTAAAGTTTCTCTCCTGCTCTGCAATGAGATTAATTTAAATCGACTCAATAATTCGTAATGATTGACTCCTCTCTTTGGATAAACTTCATATCCCTCCAAACTGAGAATTTCAAGAACCACCTCTGAATAGCCCCAAGATGGCTTTGATGGCAAGTGTAAATGCCATCAAATACACCAACTGCCATAACTCAACTTGCTAGAAATCAGGGAATTAGATAATCCTATGAACGTTGAGGAATTATTAAAATATATGCCATTACGTACAACGAATCCATATATTTTCGAAGCAGATGAAATAAGTTGGGTGATGTCTGGGACGAAGAAAGCTTCTGGTCGAAGACTACACCAGGAATGAAAGCGAATGTCACATTCATTAGCATGTGAATCAAGTGTAAACTCAATGAACCTAATTGGGGATTATTTCAGGAAAGTTTGTCCTTTGGGAACAATTTCAAATTACCATGTTAGGCTGTTTTCTCAATATTTTTTGCCCCCCTTCTCTCATGTAAGGGAACATGAAGTTAGCAGACATCCATCCCCTCTCTTAACGTAAGAATCGGCTATCAAGAATAGTGAAGACAATTTAATGCACAATAAATTTAATGGACGATGAATCTATTCTGTGATAGTTCATATTTAAATGAGAGGTAATAATAAAAACTTGTCTAAAAATCACTGACTGAACAATTCTTTATTCGACTAGTTTCGCCTTTTACAGCATTATCAAGAATGAATACATATCACAAAGACAACCTATAAATATTTTTCAGATCTGTTCGGACCACAGAATACACCTTAAAATCTGTCATAGAAGTGGGGGACTCCAAATTATCAGAGATTTAATAGCGGGGAGTGGTTTAGGTCTAACTGGTGATTGAGAAGATTGTATTTATCAGATTTTTGAAATTTATTTATTTCCATGGCTTTCAGGTAGTTCATTATCATTCCTTTTTCACAGTAATGAAAAATATTAGGTTTAAAACAATGTGAGATCTTATGTCCTGTCGACTCTAGATGTTCCCTAAAAGCAGATTGTCCGTTTTTTACGTGTTCTTTTAGCCTAGTTTCGAAACATCTTCCGGTCTGTCCAACATATGACGACTTACATTCTTCACAGTTCAATCTATAAATTCCAGACTTCTTCATTGGCTCGGATTTGGATAATTGTCCAAATCCGAATTTGTGAATAATTCATCACTTCTCATGGAGTCCTATTGGAGTAGTCGCAGTCAGTTCGTACAAATTGAGAGCTGCGAATCAAGAGAATTTCTAGTGAATTCGGGAATGCCGCAGGGACCCAATCTTGAACCCCTACCATTTGTCCTGTTTGTTAACGAACTCTTAGGGATGGTGGACAGCATGAAGGTAGCTTATGCGGAAGATATTGAAATTAATAAGTCCGTGTCATCTTTGCATGATTGTTTGAGGCTACTAAGTGACCTGAATGATATTAGCCTATGGTCTAATAACACTGGGTTTTTCGTACAAATTTTCTTTCCATCACGTCTCATTTTTTTTCGCAAGAAAATGCCATTTTATATTAGGAATTAAAACGTCAAAACATATTTTGAACAAATCTTATGAAATCAACCAATTTTTTTTGCATTAATTGAGCATAATTTCATCATTTAAAATCAAAAAAGTCAACAAAAATATTACCTATCAAATTTTCATAAAAAATATCGTGAAACTTCAACGTTTTCTTTTGTGCTTCGAATGCTCTTCTCGTTTTGAACGCCAACAGTAATCACCTAGCATAGTTGTGTCCCAACGACCTCGAAATCGTTCTACAATCTTCTTTACATCCTGGTGAAACCTCTCACCCTGCTCATCGCTAACCGCACCAAGATAAGATGGAAAAAAAGAGAAATGAGAAAGAAAGTGAATTTCTAATGGCATTCTGCAACCCAACTTTTCGTATGCTTTCAACATGTCGTTCACTAGCTCTTCCGAATTTTCGCATCTGTGGTTCCCTAAAAACCCTCTTATAACTGCTTTCAGTGACAACCAGGCATCAAGTTCCGTATTAGTAAGCTTTTTGTCAAAATTTGGGTCGTTTATCAAAGTACGTATTTATGGTCCCACAAATATTCTTTCTTTAAATTTGGCGTCACTCAACTTTGAAAATACTGTCTTCAAATATAAAAAGCCATCTCCCTCTTTATTCATAGCCTTCACATAATTTTTCATCAAACCAAGATTTATCTGGAGTGGTGGTAAAATAACATTTTTAGGATCTATCAATGATACATGTCTCACATTAGATTTCCCGCATACAAACTCTGACGATTCTGGCCATTCTTTTGTAATGTAGTGTTTTTCTGTGGCTCTGCTGTCCCACATACAAAGAAAACAACAGTTTTCAGTAAATCCGCCCTGTAATTCGAGCAAAATAATTGAATATAACTTAAATTCAAACACTTGAACTTATGATTTACACTTTATTGACTACATTGCATGACGCGTTTCGTCGTTACAAACGACTTCTTCAGATGCTTACAGAATAATAGTCGTTTGTAACGACGAAACGCGTCATGCAATGTAGTCAATAAAGTGTAAATCATAAGTTCAAGTGTTTGAATTTAAGTTATATTCAATTATAATGGATTTACATCAAGTAAACGCCAACACTATTAAATATCGAGCAAAATAGCTCTAACTTTGAGATAAGCGCACACTTTTCAGCTGTAGTTTTTGTATTTTATCAAATTTAATATTGTTTTCATGTTTTCATATGTTTCTTTCAAAACAGTTGAATATGCTATTGGTACTGACGCATACTTGTTGCCATTGTGTCATACCGCCTTCAGACTTGTTTTTGAACCATCAATAAGAAAACGTCACTCTTGTGTTTCGTAAAGAATATTCAACTCACTCAACAAAGTTTGTATATATTACAACTCAGTTGTTTATTACGTTTTCGTTACACAGATACATTTGTGTTAGGAGCTAACAAATTCCACTCTTTTAATCTAGATCCTAGTAATTCAGCTTGCCTAATTGATAAATATAAGTCTCGTATCAAATTCATATGCTGACATATACCTCGAAAACTAGACGTGATAGATACTACATATGTTTAGAACATTTAATCTATGACTGATTATCTATTCATTCCAGCTAACAGTTAAGAGGGTACCAAAATCGTGTAACGCAGTGTAATCATTGTTTACATTTGAATGACATAATATGTAATGTGGTGAGTTTCACTAGAAAGAGAAATGTAATAAGTTTCGATTACAACATTGAAGGCGTTAAACTGACTCGAGTTCCGGAGTTTGAGTATCTCGGCCTAGTAATTGATCAAAAATGCTCATTCATACCTCATATCAAGCAATTAATTTTATCAAGTGGTAAAATTTATGGTTTTATCGGCCGCAATGATGGATTGTTTTCGAAATTCCTCAACACTGGTCTATTTATTTAATGCCTAGTTAGAAGCAAACTTGAGTATGACTGTCTTGTTTTGCGACCAATATATAATTGTCACATAAACTGCCTGGAGGCATTGCAGAGAAAGTTCTTGAACTGGATTTCATTTTGAGAGAATGGTGTTTATTCATCTGGGGGTTGCCATCACGCTTGTTTGCTGTCAAAATCATCAATTATTAATTAAATTAAGCTAAATGTTAGGACTCCAATCATTGACTAAGAATTCTCAGGCGTTACGAAGTTCACGTAAATATTAAAAACTACTTTCATAAAATAATTTTCATTTCTATAAATCGACCCTAGCTGCAATGTATGTCGATCGAAGGTTATTGATCAGTCTTAACCTGAGATCAACTTTCACGACTAATCGAAATGGTTCATTTCAAGGAGCTGACATCGTTTTAAATTATTGTGATAATCAATTTCAATAGCCATGTACATAAAATATCAAGCATTGGCTGTTTTTTGTGAATTCCATAACTCTGATGAAGAAATATCCAAAAATTGATATAATGTACAACACCTTCTTCTACTTTCACAATGTTCTATCTTCTATTTATGATATGTATATAAATTTTCAATTTCATTTTGTTTCAGTGATTTTTGTGCATTATTCAGTGAGTGGTCTAACGATTGATGCTCAATCTGAAGCAGATAAGTGTTTTATAAAAGAATGCAGAGGGACTTTTTTCCGGAAAATTGGAGAGGCACCATTGTGTGGAAGCGATGGCAAACCCTACATTCATCATTTTTCATTCAGTTGTGCACAACAATGTGCAAGCAAGTATGGCATAGGTGAGGTATAGGTACTAATATATTGCTATTGACCTAAAAGAGTATAGTGTATGAAATATTAGACTGAACGTTACGAACATTATTCTTTCAAGGATTGGAATCAAATTGGTGAGATATTGAAACAGAACTTGCTTTTTTACCCATGCTGTGGTGGCATCTTTGAAAGGATAACTTTAGAATATATCGAAATCATTACCACATTGAATTGAGTCATAAAATAGAGTGATTCTTTTTACATCATCAGTCCTGCTATCCATCACCGACGGAGGAAGGAAGCTCCATTTTTCTCGGCATTGCAAACTTTTTTTGTTTAATCAATGCGAAAACAATTCTTCCTGTTTATGGTAGTACTCATTGACAGTTCCACGAGAAGGTGCTCTACCTCACTTGAGAGGGTTCTCCTTGTTTGATAGAATAATTCACGTTATATCGATAGAAGTGCTTCACTTTAATGGATGTTTCCCAAGATTCAGAGAGATGAGACCTTGGTGTCTCTGGAGAAAAAATCGAAACTTGATTGTTTGAATGCACGCCACTGATGTTAATCATAATAGGATGAAACAGGGCTATATGGTATTTCCAACAAACTCAATGGGCTTAGCAACGCATTAAATATTCACTCTGGAAAGTGGATAGTTTGAGTTCGAATTGACAGAATTTGCATTCACGGCACCGTGATAGTTCTCATATTTCAAAATATTCATATATTTCAATCCAGAAGCTTAGTATTATGGAGGACACGAGATATGTGAATATTCTCGATAAAGAAATAGTAAATAGAACTCTCAGAGAGCTGTATAAAAGATGTTTTTTACGAAAACTCATCTTATTATTTTTGAAAATATATATTTGGTGCATTCCGGCAAACATCGAACTCGTTGAGTGGAAATACTACAAAATTATTTCATTCTTTGAAAAAACTAAGCAGTTTGTAAGTTTCACTATAATTCAGTCAAGCATGACAGTAATGTTTCGCCAAGTCAGTGGCTTGACACTACACCTGAGGAATCTGAAATTAAGAAAATGAAATGACACATCTGATGCAGCAACTGCGTTGGAGAAACAATATTGTCATGCTTGACTGAAATATAGTGAAAAGAGAGAAGAATTACATATATTCAAATAATTTTGTTGAATTTTCGTTAAGTATCGTATTGTTAAGTTTCGTTTTGTTAATTATCGGCCCAATTCAATGGTGAAATTATTCAGTCCTATCATGGGAATCTTCAGTGGGATGTAACGGATCTTCCTAGTGAGGAAAACATTCAATGGTGAACTGAACAAGTGAGCCCCTTTATTGAAAAAATGAGAAAATAACTCAGGCTTGACAGATCTCCTTCTCGTAACAAGATAAGCGCGTACTCAAAAGCTATGTAAACTTGAAAGACAGCAAACAACAATCTGACTGTAAAATCCTATAAAAGGATGAACCTATCGTATGGTGTTTCCATGCAACTAGTTCGGTGTTTTTCGGAACGAACACAATATTTCGTTGAAGGTGATTTATTGTGTGTTTTTTTTTAAACATTTAGGTAGACAGCTCCCAGATATTTTCATTTGAAATATTTCGTTATTTCAATAGTTCGATTGGGAGACTCAGTGTTGACTAAAAGGATTTGTGAATCTGGAATATATATATATATATATATATATATATATATATATATATATATATATATATATATATATATATATATATATATATATATATATATATATATATATATATATATATATATATATATATATATATATATATATATATATATATATATATATATATATATATATATATATATATATATATATATATATATATATATATAACATTAATGAAAAGGAGTATTGCCTGGTAATTAAATACAAATGTTGTGGGTTATAGGCAAAATAAAAGGCCACTATGAATATCTTTAATCCAATTTGTCTGCCTGGTCTATATTTCGACTGTGTTTACAGTCTTCATCAGAACTCTGAAAAAGATGTTTATACAATTGTACTAATAAAAATTATGATTTACAACTTACGGCTAACTAGGTATAAAAGCTATGGCCAAAAACCATCAAACAGGAATGTGTTTCTTAAAATGAGCTGAATTAAAGATGTAAAAATATTCTTATGTACTAACTAAAAACAATGATAGGTGAACAATAGAATTGAAATGACAGGAGCACAGAGAGACGTTGACACTGAAAACCGACACAGAGGCGAGAGAGTAAAATCACCGTAGGAACAAATGTCATATTACACACGTAACAGATAAAAGTCTATTAAAATTATGAGATGTCTTCGAAGTTGCGAAAGTTACCTAAAATGATTCGAGAGTAAATAACTATAAATGCAACTAAGTCTGGAAACGTCCGTCTTCTTATTGATACTGTTGGAGTTATTATTAATGTGGACCATTTCCAAAAAAATTCTTTTCTGGTAACTAGCAGCTACATCCAGTATTCCTACATTGTCGAAGTCAAAACAATGTCCCTGTTGTGAGGAATGTAGTGCTAAGGTACATCTGTCAGAGCGAAGTCTAACATCGCTCTTATGAAGAGTTATTCTTCTTTTGATGTTCTGAGACGTTTGACCTATATAAACTCCTTCACAATCTAAGCAAGGAACACTGTGGATGCAGTCTGATGTTAAGGAGGGGGGTATTTTGTCTTTGAGTCTTGTGAAAACACTTCTGCCAGTGATGAAGTTGTATTTGGCAACTTTCAGCTCATATATTTCACTGAAAATGTGACATAGTTTTGCCGTGAGAGAAGGGAAATAAGGCAAAGATCTGTATCTAACTATTGGAGCTTGTGTGTCCATGTTAGGGTCTATATCAAGATCTGTTGTAGAGGTGAGAGCTGGTGGTCTTATGACTGAATTACATAGATATCTCCTCACAAGTGTTCTTGGATATCCATTGTCGACCAAGATGACCTCCAAACGTGACTGTGAGCTCCGACAGTAATCCTTGTGTACTATGTTTATAATCCTGTTTTTAGTTGATTGATGATGTTAAGCTTCATGTTTACATTGTGGTGAGATCGGAAGTGCAGATATCTACCAGAGGGAGACGGCTTATGATACCAATCCAACTTGATGGTATTGTCCTCGGACCTAACTACTCTGGTATCCATAAACGGTACAGATCTATTTGTCTCCATCTCTACAGTGAACTTAGTGTGCTCATCATAAGCGTCAAAAACATTGAAAATTTCTTCTATTCCATCTTAGGGTAGACAAAGGATGAGGTCATCTACATATTGATATAGAAAATGTAAATCAAACGTCAAATTTAGAACACACGTATTCAGCAGAGAAGACATCACCATAGAAGCCATAATGAGACTGAGACAGCCACCCATGGGACAGCCAAAGAGCTGGGAGTAAATTCATTTTTATAGGAGAAATAAGTTGTCTCAAAAATCATGTTAATGATGAAAATGAATTGATCCTCAGGAACGTTAGTGTGGAGAGAAATGTTATGCCACTCTTGGTGGATGATCCCGATTATCAGCTCTCTTGATATGTTAGATGTGACGAACCTATTTTCGAATCGATTATTTGCGAATATATTTTCATACCGATGACAGCATTAATCTTCTGGTTCATGGGGTGGTTAAAGAGGTAATTCAGGAAACGCCCGGATGATGAAGAACAGAATCTTACATATTAGTGACCCTTTATACAAAAATACTAATCTTAAAAATCTCTTTGGTATATTCCTTAATATTGGATATCCGAATCACTTATTGAAGAAAATAATATACAGTTCTTCCTCTCATGATCGACCTGCTGAAGATAATCAACTCGATATAATAATATGTATAAAAGACTACCGTACATACAGCACCTATCACACGAATTAATAAAAATATTTCGTGAATTTCCTAAGATCAAAATAGTAAAATATAATGTAATAAAAAACTCAACATTATATACCAGGCTGAAAGATCAAACGCCAACCATGTACTATAACAACGTGGTCTACCGAATTTCTTGTAAGGCATGCCAAGGAAAGTAAATTGGTCAGACACAACAATGGCTCAAATCAAGGGTGAGTCAACATAGAAGTGATTGTAACATAGGAGCCTTGGTACAACATCACAAAAAAACAGGACTTATTTTTGGAGATGTTACATATAAAAGTAGAAGAAAAAACAGCCATAAATTTTGAAACCGATACTGGTCAACTGAGTAATATTTATGTCA